>JARSSU010018357.1:0-14941 GCA_029619165.1 Eurosta solidaginis | reverse complement strand
AATCGTAATTTATTTTTAATTTTTACTGTTGCCAACTACTAAAACTTCTTAAAGGGCTCAATAAAAATCGGTAAAAGACTGATTGCTATCAAATCCACTTGACTTTACTCTAATGGTAAATAAAAGAGGGCAGTTTAGAGAGGTCCCAAGTGAAAACTGACAGTCAAAAAAGCATCTAAATGTTAGAAGTGAAGTGCTGATGATGAGCCCACAAGCTACTTTGTTAGGGATCAACCGTCAAACTCGCCTTATCTTACAAATACACAACATCCTTTTTGCGCCCAAATGAAGCCGTAAGTTTTGCCTTCTTTATTTGGCGGCCACTGCCAGCCAACAACTAATAATTTTTCAAGCGCGCAATCAAAAATCTATGTTAAAAAGTAACAAAAGATTTCAGATACGTACTGGCAAGCGATGAGGCGCATTAATCTTTTAGATGATGAATTTGCATGGACAAGCCGGAAAAGTTTGCCGTTGTTTGGGGAGCAAATATTTGCTAAACATACAAAGTACTTATATACTTGAGTAATGAGTAATGGTTGATGTGAAAGGCAAAGCAGGACTTGGCTTAAAAATGACTCTAAGTAGAACATAAACATGAAGTTTACATAACTGACAAACTTTCCAAGGGCAGTTGGTTATAACTCATTTAGAACAATGAAAGTTATTACATAAAGTTTTTGGTTTATCTATGGTTTAGTGTTCATTATTGAGCATAAATAAGAAGCTATATATAATTGTTGTTGTTGATCATAACTCCAGACCTCGTCTGGCCTTAGAACGAGAGAGAAGAATAATTCGACGCAAGAGGAGAAGGTTCAATATTCTTCACCTGAGTCACTCCAGTCTATTAATTACTCTTTCTCGTTATATTGCCGCCAGCTCAGTTTCCATTACAACTAATGCTTTGGACACATATTACTTTAATTGAGTATTTATACATGGCTTGTGATAGCTCTTTACTGTAAGAGTTGGGACATGAACTTCATTATGACTATCAGTTAGCCTTTCTTATAATTTAGAAGAGCTGTAGATCTGTCCGCCTCAAAATGCAGCTTCATGCCTGGAGGGCTGCCGTCGCAGCAACCGCGTGTCCGTAGACTAAAAAACAACCCCAGTTTTGGTACCGTCGCCCTCCTGGTACTACCTTCGCATTACTTCAGGGTGTAGTTCATATTTCTCTTTTTTTAAGAGCCTACTGTTGCCCTTGCCTCCAGGTTCCCGCTATTTGCTCTGAGTGCCGATTTATTCGCCACTGCATCGCCTGCGTATTTCTCTGCGCTCCCTGTTAGCATCCATCAGACATGTCATGACTATAAATGCCATTTTGCTCACTGCAGTCCAACATTCCTTCCTGTTGCACTTAGAGTCAACATGTACTCCTAAGTATTGTAGGGAATCCTTTCAGGTTATTTGATGATCCCCAACAGTTAAGACTAACTCGTTCGCCGACCATTTGGAGCTCAATAATACCACTTCTGCATTTTGGCTAGCGAACTCCAGTCTCGTATTGGCCAGTCATTCCTTTATTTTTCCTATGGTGTCATTATATAATGCTTAAAGCAGGTCCCAGTTTCTTGGCCACTGCTACCACTGAAATATCATCAGCATATCCCACAATTTGCATGTTTTCTGGCAGATCAATCTTTAGCACCCCGTCATACAATGCATTCCAAAGCATTGTACCGAGAACGGATGCCTGTGGGACGCCTTCAGTGATGTTGTACTCTTTTGTTCCTTGACTCGTGTCAAAAAGAAGTACTCCGTCTTTAAAATAGCTACATATTATTCTGCGTAAGTAAGCTGTTGTCCCAAAGCTTTGCAGCTCTGACATTATCTGCATTCATTTCGCAGTGTTAAAAGCTTTCCTGATGTGCAACGTAATCAGAGCAGAGAACTTCCTTTTATTTTGGCCTCCAGAGATAGCTTCTGTAGCTATATTGACGACGGTTTGTGTCACATATACAGTGGAACTTGATTTGCGAAACCCATATTGTTTATTCGACAAGCCACCTGGGCATTAAAGAGTTAGCTGTAGGTGCTCGATAATTATACGCTCAAAAATCTTTCCTACGGAATCCAGCAAACAAAGTGGCATGTTTGAGGATGGTTGCTCCGGCTGTTTACCAGATTTTAGAAAGAGGTCAAGCCAGGAGGGTTGGAAAAGGGTTACACATCTTGCTCAATTTTTGGCTATAGTCTGCAGAATACCAAGTACTGAGCAGACTGATGTTGCTTCTAAGCTGTACTGCATTTAGTCTAGCTACCACTTTCAGTAGTCTCTCCATAGGGAGAGTTGATACAAGCCCATAGGGTGAAATATTCAAATATTATTTTAGATAAGGGTCCCAATGCCGAAGAAGGGGCAAGGAAGACCTTGCATGCCTTGTACTAAGGGGAGGCCATCACCTGAAATCGGAGACTCTCGGTAATTGTTGTAAATTGGAATAGTGAGATGGTAGTCAAGGTAGTTCTGCGCTATTGCTGGTCTAGTGGAACGCACTGAACATAAAATCATAACCTATAGGACTCAAAGGGGATGTGTAGCTATACCTTTTCAAGGGGTTGACAGCGCGATCTATAACTTCTCCTACGCAATTTTCAACCTCATATTTCAGCGGCAAATGCTGTTTATTTATCAGCAGAGGCTCTGGCGCTCCAAAGATCTTAGGGGTGGGGGTTTAACGTGGTCATATCTCATTATGGAAGTTACCTAATCAATATCCGACAAAGGTTCATCACAATCAATAAAACACAACAAAATCTTCGTCGAGTCCTCTTATCGCCACATGAAGTAGAAAAATTGCCCATATTTTAATATAAGTAAAGGGGATAGTACTAGTTGGTTTCAGTGGTATTCAACGTCATGCGATTGCAGCCCGATCATTGTGATTATTCTTCGTTAAATGGCTGATTTCGGGCGCAGCTGAATAAAATGCGTCGACTGCTGTCTCTTTGCAAGCTTTATTAATCATTCCCTCGCTAGAGAGCAGAGAAAAGGGATTCATCTTGTGCAGTAAAGTAGTTCAAAGGCGGGACAAGGCTAGAAGGAAAAGTTGACACAACTTACCTTGTGAAAGTCATTCTGCGTGAATTCTTTGGTGTACAAAGTTCTGGCTGCTTCATTAGGTAGAAAGTTCATGCGGTACGTTTTAAAATACTTTGAAAACTTGCTGCAGATGCAAGGAGGACGACGAGTAATAATCCTTATTTAATGCTTCATTGTTCAGCTCTAGGCAGTGTAAGTGGAATGCCCCGCAGTTGCATTTTACTTTGAAGTTCAGTGGGTTTATTTCGGTAATCGGTCTAGGCTATATCGTTGCTACGCAATTACTTCCTTAGGTTCTATAGCTCACATCGCCTTTATTTTATGTGGTTTCCAAAAAAATCTTCATGGTGCCCAAGTCAACTTCCCTTACAAGGGTAGCTTCCTACTCTAATGGTTTCTAAGAGGCCAAATGAAGTCGCAGTTAACTAAACATAAGACCAAGTTCCAAGCGACAAAGGCACTCATAAAATATAATTAAAAATATGTGTACAATAAAAAGAAAAGTATTCGGTACCTATTCGCAAATCGACACTCACTTACTCCACCTACCCATGCTCCTATCACAATACACCAAGTCAAAGCTTTTCTACACCCGTTTTTGATTACTTTGCAGCTTTTTTGTCCACCCATTATTATAGTGGTTGCTTTTACCGCTGCATTGCGGTATTTGCTCACGCCTCTACTACTTATGTCGCTTTGCGTTGAAGCTTTTTATTTGCTTTAATTTCGCACCATTCATTTAGAAATGCCCCGAGGCGTTGAAAGTTTTCTGTTTTCTTTGATGATACGCTTGTATGCTTTCCGTTTTCAATCTAGTATGAATTTTGGTAGTTTTTGCTTTATACAATTTTCCATTGCTACGTATTTGTATTCCTCAAAGGCACACAGACTTTGCTACGACCAATTTGCGCCATAATCGGGGCCTGCTTCTCCACGTCGCTTATTCTATCGTAGAAAGCTGGAATCTGAGCGTTACCTCTGTTAAGGCTCTCCGGGATAGCCGCAGTCTTGATGTTATCTCCCAGCGGCTAGCAAGCCTGAAGTCTGTGGCACTGGGTCCTTTCTGCCTCTTAAAGACATTCCTACCCCCACCTTCAGCAACTGTTTAGTGCTTTTTCATTCCACACAAAGCCTCATTCTATCATACTCGTTGTAGCGAGTAAGCGCTATTTACAGAACTATATTCGATCCACTTCTATGACCCTTCAGAACCATGCCAACTCTCACTTCTTCGGTGGTTGCCATGGTCCATTCTGAACTATTCGTTTGGGTCGTACTCTCACCAGTCCTACGCGAGCTCATAATTTCTTACAGAAACCGCCTAGACGGTTGAACATTGCACGAAAAATCGCGCCATGCCTAGGGTTGGGAGCAAAAAAAATTAATCCACCTTTCACCTGCCTCTCCCAAGTCAGTGAATTTATCCTCCCTACCTCCGCTACCAAATCCGAGCGGCTTTGTCGATTTGCATAACACAAGGTTTTGCGTAAGGTAGCGAAGTTTATACGTGGTCATATCAAATCGTTCTCGCGATGTTCGGACACATGCCTAGTTGCTCTTTTTACGGAACTTGCGGGACCAATATTCAACAGAAGACCATCAACATCGATACAATTCCTCAAAACTTTCGAGAAGGCTCCTTAGCGCTACAAGAAGAATAATAAGAAGACGCCGGCTCCGTGGCCTAGTAATAAATTATGGCTAAGAAAACCCGTCCTCCACAGCAGCGCTCTTTGCTGTGGTAGAGGTCTCTGTTATCTCCTTGGGCTCATCGATATAGGGAAGGCTGCCCGTGGAAGTACAGCCGAATTTACCGTCTGGCTACAAATTATCGGATAAACACAAACCACACTACACCTCAGCTGGATTAGGGGATGGCATCTCTTAGTCTTTCAACTGCATATGGTGAACCTCTGTTTAAATTATTGCAAACAATTCTAAAGGGAGCTCAAAAATTGCTTGGAGCAATGGAAATTTTTTCGAGGTCTCAAAGTCCCTTCTAATAAACGCATATCCCGGTATTATCCATGCATTCCGTGCTATTTCACCAAGCTAATTGTGGCGTATGCCGACAAATTCGATCTGCAGAAGCCTGGAACAGAAGTAATTCATCAGTGCCTTTTGAAATGTCCTAGGACTTTACTTTGATACCTGAATAACGCCCTCTCGATAGTAGACATGAATGTATGAATTTGATGTTACGCCTCCTGCTCAAATCTACTTAAGTGGGAGTGTTCATGGCGTATGAGTAACCTTTTTTTACGAAGTTATAGTGAGCTTTAGACAAGTATTCATAGATTTATTTAAATGTTATCCAGCAGTCCTCATAAGTTTCTACTCTTAACAACCATCTAGTCCTCCTCCACATCTCCACCTTAAATTGTCAAATATTATCGTAAAAAATCTAGTAAACCATGGCGTATAAACAACCATACAAACTTGAGTGCATCCGAAAATTTTTGAATTGTAAACTAAATTCATTACTTCCTAAAACTTTAATTGTCCGCAAAAGTAAAGTTTATATCGTTAAATAATTAAATAAGCGGCATTGCTGTAGCTGGCCATTTGACATGGTTCTGTTTGGCATGTAAGCAACTATAAATTGGAGTGCTGCCAAGTGCTCTCAAATGATGTGATCGTATATACTTGGTAAGAGTAGATATGTACATTATACATATATATGCATTTCACACCACAGAAGTGTTTCTGTTAGCGTATTCTTTTGCAGAGAAGTTGCTAAAAAACAAATGGTGCTATACAGAAAAGCAAGCAAAGAAAAAAGGCATGAATATAAAGTACTCGTGAAGCTCAATATGTCAGCGAACAGGTGGAGTCTAAAAACTAATGTTCCAAAAGGTTGAAGTCAAAACGCAACAAATGAGACTTGACCAGAAACAAATAATTACGTGCTTTTTGAGTACAGCTACTTCGGCGTATTGGTTTCTTATCGGCTTGTTAGCGATGGGTTTCATTTCACATTATTTTATATTATAAATCGATAACATTGCGTCCAAAAATAAGTAATACTGCGATAAGAAATCGATAGCTTTTTAATACCAAGGCATTTTAAGGAAATAAAATCGATGACTTTTCGATAGTAAATCGATAACATGCCCAACACAGTTCGTAATGCAATAACAAATCCATAAGTAATCGATATATTGTATTTTGTTTTATTTTATTTTGTTTTACTTTACTTTATTTCTTTTATTTATTTTATTATACTTTATTTTATTTTACTTTATTTTGAATTATTTTATTTTATTTTACTTTATTTTACTTTATTTTATTTATATTTGTTTGTTTAATGGTGTCCTCAATTTATACTTCTTATTTAAGAATTCATGAGCTTAACACCGGCTTATAATAATTGAATACTCAATTATTATGTTTTTCTAAGAGAAACTGAAAAGAAAGAAAGAAACGCTTACAGGCATACTGCGATGGTACCATTTCGAAAACCGCCACTAATTCATCATCAGGCAATTTCGTAATGTTACCAAAGATTTCAATGAGATAAACTGAATTAAGCAAGGAAACAAATACAAGCAAGATATTCTAGTGGTTAAGGCAACTGCAGTTTCACCGTGTGATTCGCGGTTCGAATCCCGGTGAAACCTTGGATAACAGTACGAAATTGCCTGATGATGAATTCGTGGCGGTCTTCGAAATGGTACGATCGCAATATGCCAGTAAATGTTTCTTTCTTTCTTTCAGTTTCTCTTAGAAAAACATAATTATTGAATATTCAATTATTATTTTATTTTATTTTGTTTTATTTTATTTTATTTTACCGTATTTTGTTTCAATTTTTTATCTACTTTATTTTATATTTTAATTTATTTCATTTCATTTTATTTTATTTTTTTTAATTTTATTTCATTTTATTTATTATATTATATTATATTATATTATATTATATTATATTATATTATATTATTATATTATATTATATTATATTATTATATTATATTATATTATATATATATTTAATTTTATTTTATTTTACTTTATTTGAGTTTATTTTATTTAATTTTATTTTATTTTTATTTTATGTTATTTTATTTTATTTTATTTTATTTTGTTTTATATTATTTTATTTTATTTATTTTATTTTATTTCTTTAAAATTAATTTAAGTGAATTGTATGGTATTTTATTTGTTTCATCTTAAATTATTTATTTTTTTTAAATTTAGTTTAATTTACGTTTACTTTAATTTATGTTGTTTTCTTTTTTGTTTATTTTATTTTATTTTATTTTATCTTATTTTATTTAATTTAAATTTATTTTACTAATTTTAATATATTTTACTTAATTTAATCTAATTAATTTCATTTTATATTATTGTACTTTTTCATGTTATTTGAATTTATTTATTACATTATTTTTTTTGTTTTATTTTATTTTAATACATTTTTTTTTATTTATAATTTTATTTATATAACAAATTGGGAACATTCCGATAACAAATCTATCACTTTCGATAGCAGATTGTTCTATAATTAGTCTATAGCTTTTGGATATCGAATCGGTACATTTTCGATAACATATCTACAATGTTTATATAAATAAGCAAAAACCTTTCCATAAGATATCGATAAAATTTCATAACAAATCGTAAATAAAAAATATATAACTTAGCCATAGTGAATCGACAACTTACATTTAGTATTTCCCCATATAGCATAAAATTTCAAAAGCCAATGTTAACGCTTACACTACGCGTACGCTATCATTCTAGTTCCATGTCTTCTTATGCAACTTGTTTACAAAAGAATATGGGATTTATTGCTGTTTGCTATTTTCATTCGATTTTTTCACGCTTGCTCGCCTCATTTGACCTCTTAATTGTGCACAATAAGTGTTGCTATCATCGTGAGCAAAACATGAGCGCAATCTGCATAAATTAGCAAAAATTAACATCAGTTCAGTTAAACATACAAAAGGCTGGAAAAAATAATTTGCTAAGCCAAAATAATAATTAATTAAGATTAAGTGGCGTGATTGTTGGCACACCAGCTGAATTTCATATATTAAATAGTTCTTGATCTTTCTTTATTTTATTTATAATAGTTCTTGAATACGCTTTAACGATTTCGAAGTACGTAACGTTTACTTATGTGGATTAAGTGGACGAAGAAAAGAGATTTCGTGGTCAAAATAATGTAAAAAAAAGTACTGGCAAAGAACGAGTCTACAAGTGGATCTACTGCCGAACATTCCAGATATAGCCTCTCTCTTGGATATACTTTGACCGGGTTGAGGTTGACTAGCTTCTCAGCTGCTCAAAATATATTCACTATACCATACTATCAGGTTCCATCATAAAAATATACACCTTACTACTTGGCTGACTGCTAATTAAAGAACATGAAACCAAATGATTACGCCTTCATTGACAGCAAGAATTGCACCACAGGCTTAGCTGTGGGCACTCTGTGAGGCCAAAGAGATCAACATTAAAGCGCATAACGAAATGCTGAACAGGCATTTTTTTGCTAAATTGTCACAAACCGGGAGAGCATAGCATACAACTGTTTGATCTAGTCCACCTCCAAGAGGCGCAACGGAACATTTCCATAAGCACTATGCTGAGATCTGACGCCTATCGATCTAGACACGCATAAGTAGGCCCCAAGCAAAATCCACACAGAACTGGTAAACGTTTATGTAAGTACGCGCCCGGTGAATCCTGTTATTAATATAAAATATCCTAATCTTGCAGAAGAATGAAGCACACTACCAAGGGATACTCGAGTCACCCTGGCTTAACTTCGTTCTGGATACTGTAACAAGTTAAACTCTTTCTTGTCAAGATCAACATGCATACGATGTGCCCCCACATGACAGCAACAATATTTTCAATTGCAATGTGGAATCTATATTTCGAATACCAATGTCTTTATGGTCGGCCTCTTTTGTAACTGCAAGTTGCCTTAGATTTCGATTAGAGGACTTTGATGACAAATTGTGCGTAGTCGCGCCCTTTAAATGGATCGAAGCACTGCTAACACAGCAACAACATGTGGGCATTATACTACGTCGAGAATCTGCTTTCCGAAGAGACAGCTAATGATTGCTCTCTGGAAACACGAATGCCATAACCGTGCAGCGAAAGCATGCATATCGTTCATCTCTACTACGGACATTAGGTTATGTCGGCGAGATCGGTGCCTGCTGATTTGTGCTGCATACAGGTTCACAAATAGGAGGGAGGCGGAGCAAGAAGGAAACGTGAGGGTTAAAGGGGTGAAAGTGAGGAGCTTCAGATGGTGTGTGACAGAAGAAATGGTTCAAAGTTCGTGATCTACCAAATCACGAATAGTTTCAGCATTCTTGAATGATGAACAATGATGAGATTACCATTTCAACAACCAACCAACTTTCAAAATTTGGTCAAGTAGCGGAGCATATAGTCCCACCAAATCTAAATAAGAAGAGAAAAAAAGCGAAACCTCAGTCCTTCTTCGTCTAATCATTCCTTACTCTTATATAGTTAATTCATAGAGCACTTTAACGGGTTAAGAAGTTAAGAATAAACCTGTGGTTGCAATGTGTTTAAAATCCGAATTAGATAGCTCAGCCTTGCGCTTGGCCTAGAACGACCAATGCAAATTTAAACCAACAAGAAGCATAGACATCACAACTTTCGACGCTTTCTTCTATAAAAACACTTTTGGGCCAGTCGCTAATAAACTGAAACCACAAAATGTTATTGTAAGCGTGTAGACACCCTGGTGTCAAAAGCCAAAGAACATTCTAGTTCATTAACTAGAATTTTGTGGGGTTATTCATACTAGTTAGTATTTATTTATTCGACTAGAATTTTGTCTGTCGGACTCGAGGAAATGCGCGAGTACTTCCTGTAGCCTAGATGTATGCTAGATATCGTCCAAATCAATGGGCACATATAACACACAAGCAGAACGAGTCGACCTCGCACCATATCGTGCGAACAGAGCTTAAAGACAAGCCCTTGAAACAGGCCACGCTTCCGTATATCATTAGTCCCAAGACGTGTTTTGCAAACCTCATATGCCTATGCCAAATACATTTCTTTGGGCCAGCTTGAGGGCATCAGCAGCCTATGGCACATGTTTCTTTTACTTGTTTTAAAAGCCTTTGTAGCCCTAATACACAATACACAGTCGAGATATATCGGACCAGCGAGTATCTGCCGATATTATCGCCCTTTAGGCGAGTGCGACTAGAAAACGTTATACGACGTTTACGTAAATTCCTCAATTAAATGAATATCACTACCACCATTCTGAACTCCAGTAACACTCATCATAGGACGGTGCTAGTGCAGCTAGCCTATATCCGACACAGTGCAACTACGACTGGTTCGTTCCTTTCTCCGTTATGATAGATAGATAGATTTATGAGGATCGCACTGCGGCATCATTGGTCAGCACCTCATCCCAGCGACTTCATGATGAATCACTAAAAGTTCTCTTGGCTTGAGGGATTTAATGTGGGAATACTTCTGGTCATGGTGAGCCCATAAACTTTAGACTCGCTAGTCGTCTTGATGATTGCCATTTGGTATAATGCTGTTGCGCAAGAGGCTGAGTACGAAGTGTAATTGTAGTAGATCCTAAAAGTAGGGAGGTATGCTGACTAGTATAGCATCTGGAACGATAGTTGTGGTGTATATCATGAGTAGTTGTCATTTGCTTATCATGCGACAAATGCAGATACTGTGTAATTCGATATATCGTAGGACAGCGCCGTGTTAAAATAATACCAGTTGCTAGTATGGAACTATTGACAGAACTCATCGACTAGTTGGGGATTTATTGGCACAGTTAGTCAATGTCTCTAGTCAGTATCACAACTAGTTGCGTTTGACCGCAGGGCATCAATCAAAGTAAGACCACAATCAGCCCTAACGGAAAAGTGCGACAATTCCAACAAAAAAGGAAAAAAAAATAAAAAGTTTGAAACAAAATTTCAGTAACTGGACCCAAAGTGGTTCTTGTTTAGTTGTCCGAAATTATCTGGTTTTTCTATTTTTGGTCTTGGTAGGGTTTCATGCAACAAATTAACTTTATTGGCTTTATTCATGGCAGTGCCCGATGGCGACCGATACAGGCATCTTAGTAGGAATAATGGTTGAGGCCGTCTGGGTGTGTATTTTAAACGGTTATGTTTTAAAGCACACAAACCAGCACAAACAATCAAACCAACAAAATTAGGGAACTAAGCAAAGGCGAACTCAGTAGCACAGCATGTGTTGCGATTTTTTGAATTTTTCCACATCCCCCCTGTCCTCCGTATCCCTTGTCTACGTTTAGTTCTTGATAAAATCCCCCTCCTAAAATGTGCGTGGCGGCCGCTAGTAAATCAGGCAGGCAAGGATAATATAGGATATTAAATGTAGGCAAAGTGGTAGAGAGGAGGAGATTTAATGATGTAGAAAAAACTTAAAACAATGACTTGTAGATTTTGTTATGTAATAGTTGGTAGCTATGTGTGTTGTTGGGGCTGGGGGGAGGAAAAGTGGGGAGGAAAGGGTAGGACGGGGAAAGAGGGCGTTGGGGGGGGGGAGGGGTGGGGCGGGTGGTGGGGGGGGTGAGAAGGGGGGGGGGGGGTGGGAGGGAGGAGGTAGGAATCTAATGGGTTTGTTGGTTTGTGTGTTAAAAAGTACTTTTCGAATTATATACTACTTGAATTTAGTTTCGTTGTTTCATAATTAATATTAATATAAAGAGTGGATGGTAATACATCATCGAAACTATTTACACTCAAAGCCAATAAGTGTTAGTTGGACAATTTGAGATCCAACGGTTTGTTGTTTTTTTTTGGTTAACAAGATGTCATTTCTATTGATTTAAAAGTTTGCTACCACAAAACAGTATATTTAATGCGCCACCGTGGTGGTTCTATGCATGCTTGTAGAGTTGGGATGTGGGAGACGAGGAGTGAGGTTACACAAATTCTGCTTAGTATTTTTAGCGTATTAGCCCCACATTGAGTTGCGTAATGGAAAATGCTTATTTTATTGGCCTTAAGACTCTTCTTATGACATTTTTTTTATTTGTATTCAACAATAGTTTTGTGTTGTAACAATATTATTGTGTAACTCGTTGCTGGTTTGGACGTAGAGGTGTAACTATTGGTGATTGTAAGTTTGTGGGGTAGTTATTTTTTTATTTTGGTTTTTGTCTTTTTTAGCTGCTTGTCACGACTATAACACAAAAATGATGTTTTTTGGGAGTGAGGTTGAAATGATTTTCGTGAACGTTGATGACATTGTATGTTTTTGTATGTTAAATGTGCGAAATATAGGTGTAATAAAGCACCCCGACCCCCTTCCCTACCCTCACCCTAAAAGTTCAGGTGGGGATATAGTTTCTTTGGGGGTGCGGGTTGTTCCAATTACAGCACTCGAGGTAAGTTATTATGCGGCAGTTAAGGGTTTATTAAAGCACATGTAGAAAAGGTACAGTCTAAGTAGAGTTACTGTTTGACACTAATGGGTATATACTTTAAAGAGAGAAAGCTATGTTTAATAATCACCAATTTCAGTTAGGTAAATTAAAGAATTTTTGGTTTAAGGCTAATTTTTTTAATGTTTTCTTTTTTTTGTTTTTTTTATGATGCCGTATTCAGATTTTTTGTTGCCTGTTCTTTTTTTATTTTTATTTATTCCATTATTTTTATTTTTTTATGTTATGTTTTTTTTTTTTTGTTTTTTTTGTTATTTCTAATTTTTTTTTCTTTTTTCTTTCTTCTGTTTTAGTTGTTGTGTTTATTGTTTTAGTTCTTTATTTTTTTGCTGTTTTTTAGTTATTTTTTTTTTTTTTAATTTTGTGTATTTTTTCTGTTATCTTTACTTTTTCTTTTTTTAATTTTTATTTGTGTTTTTTTTATTATTTTTTTATTTATAGTAGTATGTGTTTATTATTGTTTATTTTTTTGTTTGCTGTTTAGTTTATATTTTTTTGGTTTTTTGATATTTTTTGTTGTATTTTAATTTTTTTTTATTTTTGTTGGTTTTTTTTACACCACTTTTTTTTATTTTTATTTTGTTTAGTTAAAAGAAGTTAAGTGATAGGATAACGCTTTTTGTGGCGAAATAAAATGAAGTTGTATTAGACATCACTATTCTGTTAGTAAATATAATATAACAATAATAACAAACGAGCAATAGCAGCTACATCTTTATGTATAACGAAGGCTCACCAACGGAAGCATATGTCCATAAACATTAACCAGAGCTTCTGCATAGCAGAAGAACTTTGGATATTCACATAAAATATCGCAGCTAAAGAGCAGTAGGTCTTTACATCACAGCATTACACACGCTATGGTAGAAAAGGAAAGAAGATATAACAAGGGGAAGAAAAAGACAATACATTATGTCTCTTTTATAAATCTACGATTTTTAAGATATTATAATGTATTATGCCTCAAAAAATAATCAAGCATGAGATAATTTACAATCTGTTTCTAGGTGACATGGGGGGATTATATTGTTTGAAAAACATTTTAGACATTCTAAGGAGGAGGGAAAGGGGAGAGGGGACATATGGGCGAACGATGGGGTTTTATACTGAGAGTAGAGCACAAAAATACGATTAAAAGTATAGCCAATTAGACACAAGGATTGAGGCGGAACTCAGTTATTTGTAATAATCGGTTTGATTTAAACACACAATTAAGTGATAGTATAATGGAGATACTTTCAAAAGTAGTCTAATAACAGACCTCTTCTGCATCAAATTACATGAATATTTATAAGTGGAGTTACAGGATCTTTTTACCACGAACGTTATAGTAAGCGTTGTATAATTATGAGGGGGAGGAGAGGAACTCCCCAAAAAATCGTTACGGAAAAAAAAATAAAAAAAAAAAAAAAAAAATTAAAAAAAAAAAAAAAAAAAAAAAAAAAAAAAAATAAAAAAAAAAAAAAAAGGCGATCGAATGAACTTGTTTTTTCAACTTGAGTAATTTGTTCTACGTTACACTACCCAGTTAAGTACAAGAACGTTCTTTAGTTTCTTTGTGGTCAATACTGATATTAAGTTTAGCTCCATTTCTTAATGGATAAAAAAAGTATTGTTAACTCCCTAGTCACATTTCTGGAATAAAAGCATAAAAATGTAATTATGATATTTTAATAAAAGTAAACTATCTTGTTTATCCTACAAGACACAAATTAACTTTGTTAGATAGTATTTTTTCTGTCTTAACAATCCGAACAAAACCCCCCTAAATATGATAAGCATGTCTACTATGTTATATGCCAATGTTAATCACTCTTTAGGACGTATTATTGGATATGAAATAAAACATCATGAATTGGATCCTTTATTCCGGTGGTGGTTGTCATTTTGAAATGCGGATTGATCCTCATAAACGTAGAGGCAAACTCCTCCTTTGAATGCCATTGGACAGGGATATCAATTCTCATCAGATCGATCGTCTGAAACCACATTTAAATTCTACTTGCAGATATACAATTGTCATTATTTTTTTTAGTTTTAATTAAGGATCGTTACGATACCAATTATAAACATGAGAAATTTAGGGGAATCACGCATGACGGCGTTCCCACAGCGTTCTCCTGAGGATATATTTTTAAAATAATTTGATGGCAGAGTAGTTTGCGTGAATGCCATGTGCATTCTCACAGCTAATTGAGTGGATAGCAACCTATTACCGGACCAAGCAGGCGGCACACAATTTAGTTTTACTGTTATAGATTTTTTTAATGGGGTAATTTCAAATTTTTTTTTAATAAAACTCAGCCCTGATGAAATTATCCCCATACTATAATTAAAATTAATTTTAAGCACCATTTTTGATTATAAGTCATATAACCGTATTTTGTGTTTAAGATCTCTGTTGCAAAGAAAAAAGAAAGCCCCTCAACCAGATG
>JARSSU010018356.1:0-33860 GCA_029619165.1 Eurosta solidaginis | reverse complement strand
AATGAGTAGTTACGATCCACTCAATGGTTGGAATTTAACGTCATTTTACTGAGCAGGAAGTGTTGGTTGTGAACAAAATGTTTCCTCTTAATATTATGGTGAGATGCATGTTAAGCCCTTTTCCGTGAAGTTTAAGGACAATTATTTAATTTGACAGTTAGCCCAACTCGCCGTCCATAAAGCAAAAATTCCTACTTGCAACTGACGTATACATGTTTGCAACGTATCAACAAAAATAGTGTTTTCTGAAAGCACCCAACGGTAGTAGAACTTCAACTATTTAATGTATTCAGTTACTTCACTTACAACGTCTTAAAATCGGATCTAATGTCGTCTTAAGCTGTCTGCGCTCGTTGATGTGTAAAACACAAACGCAAGGCGCGATAACCTCCGAAGAAACTTTAGACCGAGCTTCTCTTCCAATTTGCGTCGTGCTGCTTTTGATACGCGCCAGTCGATTCTTCGCTCTGCCAATTGACGCCAATTGGTCCCACCAAGGGAGTTTAAATTGTTTTCCACCTGGCCCTTTCAGCGGATTGGTGGCCGCACTCTTCCTCTGCTTCCATAGGCGGGTTCCGATAGAAACACATTATTGTCCACGTCATTATGCAAAATTTACTGATCCAAATCCTGACAGTCTTTTCAAGTGCACTTCCTTCGTTTTATTTGGTGGTTTTTCCCATTTTTCATATGCGTTAGAAAACTTCGCTACCCGTTTTTTCGACCTTGTCGCACCTTCCCAATAACATTGAAATTTTGGTGGTAAGCCTTTCTTGATATATTGTTTGTATAACAGCACTAAGTAAATCTCCTTTCAGGAAAACTTTCGAATTCCTTGTGTTCCTGGCGTTCATCTTATTGCGAATGGCCAGTGGAACACTTTGAGTAGTTTGCCGGATTTGCCTAACATCACTAATGTCAATTTGATTTTTCACAACGTTAGTGCCTTCTGGTTTTGAACAAATCTTGTAGCCTTTTCGAGCAGTTCTCTTTTTCTTCTTTAGGAGTCCGCCTTCTTTTGACTAAAAGATTATTTATTTTTGACTTGTTAGATACCTCAACAAATTGAAACCTGTTTGTACTGAAGTCTTCATCAATCTTTGCTTAGACCATTGCCTCATATTTTTTTGTTATATTTTTTGATTCTCCTCTGGCACTTGTTTACTGATGCATCTTTTTATCAACGCCGAGGTTTATTGGCACATTCTTGTTCTTTTATCCTTTTTTGCATGCCAATATTGATGCCATGGTCAAATTAGAAGTCCACTCCCAACATAACTTCATCAACCATCTCTGCCACTATGAAAAATAGTGAAAACCGTAACTGCCCTATAACGATTTCACATGCCACTTCTGGCTGAATTTTAATATATTCACCAGTTGCTCCGTGCAATGGTTCTTATCTGACAGTAAGACCGCTCGACCCGAATTATTATTATAGGATTTTCAGTTACGGGAGTTAGATGAGCTGATTGGGAGATATGCTGTGTTTTATGGCCAACCATGTTTTCAGAATTACCAAAGTCGTTGCCGTAATAACGCGTAATGTGATCTGGTTTCGGCGTTTGAGGCATTTGATTACTCTGCATTTTTTTTCACCCAATCAGGCCTTTCCACTTTTACACAATGAGTTTTGTACGCTGACTAATTAAAAGTGAGGCTGTTTTTTGAGTAATTGAAAGTGATACAGAGGTGTAGAGGTCCATGAAAGTGGGGAAAGCCTCTGACCGCCATTCACCTGGGAACGGCCAGAGCGATTCTTTTGCATGCGGTTCAAGCAGCTCACTACTGCCGGTCGCTTGCGGCCAAGTATCCTCTGGGTAGCCGCTAAAGGGATGTTTATTGGCATGAGCTAATGTGAGAAGGCGACAACCTGGCTAGGCCACTCTGACATAATCAGTTTAAGGGCTAGCCGGGGAGATCTCATCGACAGCGTCTGTACACCTCTAGGTGCGGCTGAAAGCGGACGTCTGTCATGGAGCAAGCGGCTCGCTATATAAACGTGCAAGTAATATTGTCACCCCCGCTGAGCGGGTTGTGCGCTGGGCTTGTGATCCGCCACGTAAAACCATACTCCAAAGAAATATACCAACAAGCCTCGGATAAATACACTCTCCATTGTTGACGACCATGGCAAACGTTTGAAGGACAATGAATTGAGGGCATGCACCTGAACGTCCGCTCACTGAATGGGATTGTGCAGATGCCCGGCTGGTTGATGTCCTCGTCAAAGTAAAATCTGACATCACCGCCATCCAAGAAATGCGTTGGACGAAGCAAGGAAGAAAGAAGATCAAAAATTGTGACATATATTGGAGTGGCCATACGAATAAGCACGGTTTCGGCGAAGGATTCGTGGTGGGAGAGAGACTGTCGCCAAGTTCTGGCGTTCACGCCTGTGGATGAGCGTCTCGCCGCTATCCGAACAAAAGCAAAATTTTTTAATATATCATTCATCTGCGCCCATGCGCCGACAGAGGAGAAAGACGATGGGGTGAAAGACACTTTTTATGAACAATTGGAACGCACATACGAGCGCTGCCCCTCGTCATGATATAAAAGTCGTGCTTCGCGACTTTAACGCCAGGGTGGGCAAAGAAGGTGTTTTTAGCTCTACAGTCGGAAAGTTCAGCCTACACAATGAAACTTCTCCTAACGGACTGAGGCTGATTGACTTTGCCTGTGCTCGAAACATGGTCATATCCAGCACGAGGTTCATGCATAAAAAGATACACCAAGCTACATGGCTTTCTCCTGATCGAAATACTCGCAATCAGATCGATCACGTTGTGATAGACGGACGGCATGCCTCCAGTGTTTTAGATGTGCGCACGATCCGAGGACCTAACATCGACTCGGATCATTATCTCGTTGCAGCCAAAATACGCACCCGCTTCAGCGCGGCTAAAACCAAGGAACAAAAAACACAAGAAAAGCTAGACGTCGAAAAGCTTCAATCACAACAGACTGCGAAATGATTTCGCAACTCGACTCTCACACCTGCTCTCCGAGAGCACAACTCAGCCTGAAGGAATACAGGAGCAGTGGGAGCATATCTCCAAAGCACTTCGTACTGCCGCCGAGGAAAAAATTGGTTACCGGCGGCCACGAAAAAACAACTGGTACGATGAAGAATGCCGCGTTGCAACCGAAAGAAAAGACGCTGCCTACAGGGCTACGATAAAAGCGAGCGCAACAAGAGGAGTGTGTGAACGCTATCGTGAGTTGAAAAGGGAAGCGAGACGCCTTTTCAGGAAGAAAAAAGCAGAAGCAGAAAGGCTTGAGTGCGAGGAGCTTGAGCTGCTGGCCACCAGGAATAACGCCCGAAAATTTTACCAAAAAATACGGCGCAGACGGAAAGTTTTAAGACCGGGCAAACTCCTGTAGGAATGAAAACGGCGACTTTGTAACTGATGTCCAGAGAGTGCTTAGGTTATGGAGGGAACACTTCTCTGCTCTCCTAAATGGAGGCAGCGATTCACCGCGCAGTTATGACGAACCCGATCCCGCAATCGATGATGATGGAATAAATGTGCCCTCACGATTATGACGAAGTCAGAATAGAAATAACCAGATTGAAAAACAAGAAGGCCGCGGGCGCTGATGGATTGCCTGCGGAGATATTCAAGTACGGCGGCGAGGAGTTGGTAAGGCACATGTAGCAGCTTCTTCGCAAAATATGGGCGGACGAGTGCATGCCCGACGATTGGAATCTAAGTGTTCTTTGCCCAGTCCACAAGAAGGGGGATACTGCAAAATGCACCAACTATCGTGGAATCAGCCTTCTTAATATCGCATATAAGGTCCTTTCAAGTGTATTGTGCGAAAGATTGAAGCCCACCGTGAACCGGCTGATTGGACCTTATCAGTGCGGCTTCAGACCTGGTAAATCTACCATCGACCAGATTTTCACAATGCGCCAAATCTTGGAAAAAACCCGTGAAAAGAGAATCGACACACATCACCTCTTCGTCGACTTTAAAGCCGCCTTCGACAGCACGAAAAGGAGCTGCCTATATGCCGCTATGTCTGAATTTGGTTTCCCCGACAAAACTTATACGGCTGTGCAAAATGACGTTGAGCAACACCATCAGCTCAGTCAGAATTGGGAAGGACCTCTCCGAGCCGTTCGAAACTAAACGAGGTTTCAGACAGGGTGACCCCTATCGTGCGATTTCTTTAATTTGATGCTGGAGAAAATTATACTAGCTGCAGAACTTAACCGCACTGGAACAATATACTATAAAAGCGTGCAATTACTGGCATATGCTGATGACATTGATATCATCGGCCTAAAACACCCGCGCTGTTAGTTCTGCTTACCCCAACTGGAAAAAGAAGCGGTAAAGATGGGGTTGATGGTGAATGAGGACAAAACGAAGTACCTGCTGTCATCGAGCAAAGAGTCAGCGCATACGCGCCTTGGCAACCACGCTACTGTTGGCAGCCATAATTTCGAAATAGTAAAAGACTTCGTTTATTTGGGAACCAGCATCAACACTAGCAACAACATCAGCACTGAAATCCAGCGAAGAATCAATCTTGCCAATAAATGCTACTTTGGACTAGGTAGGCAATTGAAAAGTAAAGTCCTCTCTCGGCGAACGAAAATCATACTCTACAAGTCACTTATCGTACCCGTCCTGCTATATGGGGCAGAAGCATGGACCATGACAACAGCAGATGAAGCGGCTTTGGGAGTGTTCGAGAGAAAAGTTCTTCGAAAGATTTATGGACCTCTACGCGTTGGCGATGGCGAGTACCGAAGAAGATTTAATGATGAGCTGTACGAGCTATACGCAGACATCACATAGTCCAGCGAATTAAAACGCAGCGGCTGCGCTGGCTAGGCCATGTTATGCGAATGAAAGATGATGCTCCGGCCAAGAAAGTGTTTCTATCGGAACCCGCCTATGGAAGCAGTGGTAGAGGGCCGCCATCCGTCCACTCCGTTGGAAGGACCAGTTGGAAAAGGACTTAAACTCCCTTGGTGTGATCAATTGGCGCCGGTTGGCGGAGCGAAGGAGCGACTGGCCGCTTGTTGGACGGCCATAACCGTTAAACGGTTAAGCGCCAATTAAGTAAGTAAGTAAGCAAGTGCTACAGTTTTGGATTTTGGGCGTATAGCTCGCCTCGCTTCGACGTCTAGTTTTCCAATAATAAAGCAGTGAATTTCATTCCCCTGTTGTATTCGACGGGTTCATCCGAAATTGCCAGATAAGCCAGGCTTTCGATATCCGAAGCAAGCTCCTGCAAAGCCTCATTCGCTTTTTGGTAGCGCTTCTGCTATTCTACCTGGTATATATGGTTCTTATGCTCGCTACATTATCGCCTCTTAAGAGCGCCGGTCAATGTTTCGTTGTTATTTCGGGAATCATAGTAATATTTCGGGGGGCGGCATCTTCAATGCTACAAATAGTGCGGAGACTTTGTTGTCTTTATTGCAGAAATTAGCTGCTATGGCCTTCTCAAACTGAAGCTTGAAGACTTGGAAAGGAATCGAGCTGTCAGAACACCGTCGGTCGTAGTATGATTATGATGTACATGCATTAGACTCAGCCTTGATTCCGAAAAAGATATCAAGACTTCAGCGTTTGTACTGCTTTGATTGAAACAAGCGCTTACATCATTGATAAAAAGAATAAGGGAAAGGAGGCCAAGGATTCTTCCTTTAGGCATATAAATACATATATTTATAGTGTTAACAAAACTTATCTCGCGTAGGTTAATTTGATAGTTGGATGGAGAAATTGTAACGCTCTAATACTTTACATCGTATCCCCTTCAATAATGTATATCGAGAAATGCTATGAACAAAGGTTTGCTTCCTTCTAGATTTTATATAATTTGTTATCTTTTTTCTTCAATTGTCTATGCAAAATACTGACGTAAAAGTCAAGAAATTAATAACATCAATTAACCACAACCAAAAGATTTCAAGCTTTTGGACAAATGTATTTACTTGTGTATGCTATTTGTAAATTAATTATTCATAGTGTCTCTATATCCATATGTTTCGTTGCTAGTTTGCAGGGAGTGTAAAGCTAAACATCTTTGCTATTGTTGTTTTGCATGCAAATTTGTTCCAGCCTTTAATCTGTTCTTGGTTTCTTGCACTTCATGTCCATATTATGCAATACTTCAAAAATGAATTTTGAAGTTACACTTCTTTAGGCGCGTTGTGATAATTGATGGGGAGTGAATATTTAAAAAATGTTACACAAAAGTCACAGGTTGAAAATGCAGTTCGTGTGTATGTTCGCTGTGAATTGTACGAGCGTACTTGCTTTGAGTGGGATGTATGTATCTATTCGAAAACAAGTAAGGAAGGTTAAGTTCGGGTGTAACCGAACATTACATACTCAGTTGAGAGCTATGGTGGCAACATAAGGGAAAATAACCATGTATGAAAATTAACCGAGGGAAACCCTGGAATGTGTATCAAATGAAAGGCATTAAAGAGTATTTTATGAAGGAGTGGGCCATAGTTCTATAGGTGGACGCCATTTAGGGATATAGCCATAAAGGTGGATCAGGGTTGACTCTAGAATGCGTTTGTACGATATGGGTATCAAATGAAAGGTGTTAATGAGTATTTTAAAAGGGAGTAATCCTTAGTTCCATAGGTGGACACCGTTTCGAGATATCGCCACAAAGGTGGACCAGGGGTGACTCTAGAACGCGTTTGTACGATATGGGTATCAAATAAAGGTATTAATGAGGGTTTAAAAGGGAGTGGTGGTTGTTGTATAGGTGGTCGCCTTTTCGAGATATCGCCATAAAGGTGGATCAGGGGTGACTCTAGAAACGCGTTTGTACGATATGGGTATCAAATGAAAGGTGTTAATGAGTATTTTAAAAGGGAGTAATCCTTAGTTCCATAGGTGGACACCGTTTCGAGATGTCGCCACAAAGGTGGACCAGGGGTGACCCTAGAATTTGTTTGTACAATATGGGCATCAAACGAATGGTGTTAATGAGTATTTTAAAAGGGAGTGGGCCTTAGTTCTATAGGTGGATACCGTTTCGAAATATCGCCATAAAGGTGGACCAGGGGTGACTCTAGAATGTGTTTGTACGATATAGGTATCAAATTAAAGGTATTAATGAGGGTTTTAAAAGGGATTGGTGGTTGTTGTATAGGTGGTCGCCTTTTCGAGATATCGCCATAAAGGTGGACCAGGGGTGACTCTAGAACGCGTTTGTACGATATGGGTATCAAATGAAAGGTGTTAATGAGTATTTTAAAAGGGAGTAATCCTTAGTTCCAAAGGTGGACACCGTTTCGAGATGTCGCCACAAAGGTGGACCAGGGGTGACCCTAGAATTTGTTTGTACAATATGGGCATCAAACGAAAGGTGTTAATGAGTATTTTAAAAGGGAGTGGGCCTTAGTTCTATAGGTGGACGCCGTTTCGAAATATCGCCATAAAGGTGGACCAGGGGTGACTAGAATATGTTTGTACGATATGGGTATCAAATTAAAGGTATTAATGAGGGTTTTAAAAGGGAGTGGTGGTTGTTGTATAGGTGGTCGCATTTTCGAGATATCGCCATAAGTTGGATTAGGGGTGACCCTAGAATGTGTTTGTACAATATGGGTATCAAAAGAAAGGTGTTAGTGAGTATTTTAAAAGGGAGTAATCCTTAGTTCCAAAGGTGGACACCGTTTCGAGATGTCGCCACAAAGGTGGACCAGGGGTGACCCTAGAATTTGTTTGTACAATATGGGCATCAAACGAAAGGTGTTAATGAGTATTTTAAAAGGGAGTGGGCCTTAGTTCTATAGGTGGACGCCGTTTCGAGATATCGCCATAAAGGTGGACCAGGGGTGACCCTAGAATTTGTTTGTACAATATGGGTATCAAAAGAAAGGTGTTAATGAGTATTTTAAAAGGGAGTGGGCCTTAGTTCTATAGGTGGACGCCGTTTCGAAATATCGCCATAAAGGTGGACCAGGGGTGACTAGAATATGTTTGTACGATATGGGTATCAAATTAAAGGTATTAATGAGGGTTTTAAAAGGGAGTGGTGGTTGTTGTATAGGTGGTCGCATTTTCGAGATATCGCCATAAAGTTGGATTAGGGGTGACCCTAGAATGTGTTTGTACAATATGGGTATCAAAAGAAAGGTGTTAGTGAGTATTTTAAAAGGGAGTAATCCTTAGTTCCAAAGGTGGACACCGTTTCGAGATGTCGCCACAAAGGTGGACCAGGGGTGACCCTAGAATTTGTTTGTACAATATGGGCATCAAACGAAAGGTGTTAATGAGTATTTTAAAAGGGAGTGGGCCTTAGTTCTATAGGTGGACGCCGTTTCGAGATATCGCCATAAAGGTGGACCAGGGGTGACCCTAGAATTTGTTTGTACAATATGGGCATCAAACGAAAGGTGTTAATGAGTATTTTAAAAGGGAGTGGGCCTTAGTTCTATAGGTGGACGCCGTTTCGAAATATCGCCATAAAGGTGGACCAGGGGTGACTAGAATATGTTTGTACGATATGGGTATCAAATTAAAGGTATTAATGAGGGTTTTAAAAGGGAGTGGTGGTTGTTGTATAGGTGGCCGCATTTTCGAGATATCGCCATAAAGTTGGATTAGGGGTGACCCTAGAATGTGTTTGTACAATATGGGTATCAAAAGAAAGGTGTTAGTGAGTATTTTAAAAGGGAGTAATCCTTAGTTCCAAAGGTGGACACCGTTTCGAGATGTCGCCACAAAGGTGGACCAGGGGTGACCCTAGAATTTGTTTGTACAATATGGGCATCAAACGAAAGGTGTTAATGAGTATTTTAAAAGGGAGTGGGCCTTAGTTCTATAGGTGGACGCCGTTTCGAGATATCGCCATAAAGGTGGACCAGGGGTGACCCTAGAATGTGTTTGTACAATATGGGTATCAAAAGAAAGGTGTTAGTGAGTATTTTAAAAGGGAGTAATCCTTAGTTCCAAAGGTGGACACCGTTTCGAGATGTCGCCACAAAGGTGGACCAGGGGTGACCCTAGAATTTGTTTGTACAATATGGGCATCAAACGAATGGTGTTAATGAGTATTTTAAAAGGGAGTGGGCCTTAGTTCTATAGGTGGATACCGTTTCGAAATATCGCCATAAAGGTGGACCAGGGGTGACTCTAGAATGTGTTTGTACGATATAGGTATCAAATTAAAGGTATTAATGAGGTTTTAAAAGGGATTGGTGGTTGTTGTATAGGTGGTCGCCTTTTCGAGATATCGCCATAAAGGTGGACCAGGGGTGACTCTAGAACGCGTTTGTACGATATGGGTATCAAATGAAAGGTGTTAATGAGTATTTTAAAAGGGAGTAATCCTTAGTTCCAAAGGTGGACGCCGTTTCGAGATGTCGCCACAAAGGTGGACCAGGGGTGACCCTAGAATTTGTTTGTACAATATGGGCATCAAACGAAAGGTGTTAATGAGTGTTTTAAAAGGGAGTGTGCCTTAGTTCTATAGGTGGACGCCGTTTCGAAATATCGCCATAAAGGTGGACCAGGGGTGACTCTAGAATATATTTGTACGAAATGGGTATCAAATTAAAGGTATTAATGAGGGTTTTAAAAGGGAGTGGTGGTTGTTGTATAGGTGGTCGCATTTTCGTGATATCGCCATAAAGGTGGATCAGGGGTGACCCTAGAATGTGTTTATACAATATGGGTATCAAAAGAAAGGTGTTAATGAGTATTTTAAAAGGGAGTAATCCTTAGTTCCATAGGTGGACGCCGTTTCGAGATATCGCCATAAAGGTGGAGCAGGGGTGACTCTAGAATTTGTTTATACAATATGAGTATCAAAAGAAAGGTGTTAATGAGTATTTTAAAAGGGAGTAATCCTTAGTTCCATAGGTGGACGCCGTTTCGAGATATCGCCATAAAGGTGGACCAGGGGTGACTCTAGAATATGTTTGTACGATATGGGTATCAAATTAAAGGTATTAGTGAGGTTTTAAAAGGGAGTGGTGGTTGTTGTATAGGTGGTCGCATTTTCGAGATATCGCCATAAAGGTGGATCAGGGGTGACCCTAGAATATGTTTGTACAATATGGGTATCAAAAGAAAGGTGTTAATGAGTATTTTAAAAGGGAGTAATCCTTAGTTCCATAGGTGGACGCCGTTTCGAGATATCGCCATAAAGGTGGAGCAGGGGTGACCCTAGAATTTGTTTGTACAATATGGGTATCAAAAGAAAGGTGTTAATGAGTATTTTAAAAGGGAGTAATCCTTAGTTCCATAGGTGGACGCCGTTTCGAGATATCGCCATAAAGGTGGGCCAGGGGTGACTCTAGAATTCGTTTGTGCAATATGGGTATCAAACGAAAGGAGTTAATGAGTATTTTAAAAGGGAGTGGGCCTTAGTTCTATAGGTGGACGCCTTTTCGAGGTATCGCAATAAAGGTGGACCAGGGTGACTCTAGACTTTGTTTGTACGATATGGGTATCAAATGAAAGGTGTTAATGAGTATTTTTAAAAGGGAGTGGGCCTTCGTTCTATAGGTGTTCGCCTTTTCAAGATATCGCCATAAAGGTGGACCAGGGGTGATTTTAGAATATGTTTGTACGATATGGGTATCAAATGAAAGGTGTTAATGAGTATTTTAAAAGGGCGTGGGGCTTAGTTCTATAGGTGGACGCCTTTTCGAGATATCGCCATAAAGGTGGACCAGGGGTGACTCTAGAATGAGTTTGTACGATATGGGTATCAAATTAAAGGTATTAATGAGAGTTTTAAAAGGGAGTGGTGTGAAGGTGTTTTCCAGATATCGACCAAGATGAGGACCAGAGTGACCCCGAACATCATCTGTTGGATACCGCTAATTTATTTAGATATGTAATACCTGCCAAGATTTTAAGGGTTTTTTATTTCGCCCTGCAGAACTTTTTCATTTTCTTCTACTTAATATGGTAGGTGTCACAACCATTTTATAAAGTTGTTTCTAAAGTTATATTTCGCGTCAATAAAACAATCCAATTACCTTACCATGTTTCATCTCTTTTTTCGTATTTGGTATAGAATTATGGCATTTTTTAATTTTTCGTAATTTTCGATATCGAAAAAGTGGGCGTGGTCATAGTCGGATTTCGTTCATTTTTCATAGCAAGATAAAGTGAGTTCAAGTAAGCACGTGAACTAAGTTCATTAAAGATATGTCGATTTTTGCTCAAGTTATCGTGTTAACGGCCATGCGGAAGGACAGACGGACGACTGTGTATAAAAACTGGGCGTGGCATCAACCGATTTCGCCCATTTTCACAGAAAACAGTTAACGTCATAAAATCTATGCCCCTACCAAATTCCAAAAGGATTGGTTAATTTTTGTTCGACTTATGGCGTTAAAAGTATCCTAGACAAATTAAATGAAAAAGGGCGGAGCCACGCCCATTTTGAAATTTTCTTTTATTTTTGTATTTTGTTGCACCATATCATTACTGGAGGTGAATGTTGACATAATTTACTTATATACTGTAAAGATATTAAACTTTTTGTTAAAATTTTACTTTAAAAATTTTTTTTTAAAAGTGGGCGTGGTCCTTCTCCGATTTTGCTAATTTTTATTAAGCGTACATATAGTAACAGGAGTAACGTTCCTGCCAAATTTCATCATGATATCTTCAACGACTGCCAAATTACAGCTTGCAAAACTTTTAAATTACCTTCTTTTAAAAGTGGGCGGTGCCACGTCCATTGTCCAAAATTTTACTAATTTTCTATTCTGCGTCATAAGTTCAACTCATCTTCCAAGTTTCGTCGCTTTAGCTGTCTTTTGTAATGAATTATCGCACTTTTTCGGTTTTTCGAAATTTTCGATATCGAAAAAGTGGGCGTGGTTTTAGTTCGATATCGTTCATTTTAAATAGCGATCTGAGATGAGTGCTCAGGAACCTACATACCAAATTTCATCAAGATACCTCAAAATTTACTCAATTATGCCGTGTTAACGGACGGACGGACGGACATGGCTCAATCAAATTTTTTTTCGATCCTGATTATTTTGATATATGGAAGTCTATATCTATCTCGATTCCTTTATATATGTACAACCAACCGTTATCCAATCAAACTTAATATACTCTGTGAGCTCTGCTCAACAGTTGGATTTCGTACTTCGATGATCTGCATGTGTTTTTAACAAGTAAATAGTTGGCATACTTACATTTGCAACTTGTGCATATCTGCAAGGAAACAAGAAAACACTACAGCGTAGAGATGTATTTGAATGGCAAGTCAAATCACAGTTTTCTGCCTGCTCAGATATCCATATACATTAACCTGGGTCGATTTGTATGGACGAAAGTTAACCGATATCGTGCCATCGATTTTTCGGTAGGATTTTGGCTCAGGAAAAAAAAGTTCCACTACGAATACCCAAAAAAATTATTTTCGGGCGGGCGAAAAAAAAACTGGCGAAAGGGTAAATTTTTCGACCAAAATACTCCCCAAAACCCAAAATTTTTTTTTCAAAAAACTGTTATCGCCAACGTTTTTACAACAGTGTTTTGCTTTGAGCTACACGATAAAACCAAAATATTAAAAGTGGCCGGCAGAACTAAATTATGACCACGTATGGCTAATCGGCCAAATCCACAAGCAAGGCCATTACGCAAACTGCTCCAATTACCGCGAAATCAGCCTGCTTTACATCGCGTCAAAGGTTCTATCTAGCCTACTGTGCGAAATACTGAAAGCCATTGTCAACAAACTGATTTGATCTTATCAGTGCGGCTTTCGAACTGGTAAATCTACCATAGACTAGTTCGTACGCCATATCCTGAAGAAGACTCACAATAGGAAAATCGACACTTACCAGCTATGTCCGATTTTAAGTTCCCTGCAAAGCAACACCATCAGCTCTGTAAGGATTTGGAACGACCTCTCCGAGCAATTCGCAACCAAACGAGGCTTCAGACAAGGCGACTCTTTTTAATGCGATTTCTTTCCCATAATGTTGGGGAAGATAATTCTAGCAGCAGAACTAAACCGAGTTGGTAAAATCCATTTTAAGAGCGTATATGTTTTGGCATATGCTGATAATATTGATGTTGTTGGCTTGAACAAACGCGCTGTGAATTTTACCTTCTTGGGATTAGATAAAGCAGCAAAAAATTGGGTATTGCGGTAAATAGGGACAAGCCTTAGTACTTTCTGTCATCCAAGAAATAATCGCAAAAACAATGACAGATTAGAAATTAAAATCTTCCCAACAATTGCTACTTTGGCCTGAGTGGACAATTGAAAAGTGAAGTCCTCTCTGGACGAACAGAAATCACGCTCTACAAGTTGCTCATCATACCTGATATATGTATGCATCGTCATCATGGACGGTGCCGAGGTGGCTCTTGGGGTGTTGGAGAGAAAAGTTCTCCAGAAGATTTATGGTCCTGCCCGTGATGCCGACGGCGAGTATCGGAAATAAAATGATGAGCTGTATGGGTTTTACGCTTCGCTGGCTAAGTCATGTTATACGAATGGACGAAGACGATCCGGCCAAGAAGGTATTTCAGCCGGCACTACAGTTTGTAAGCATAGGCAGGGGGAGGCCTCCACTGAGTTGGGAGAGGCAGGTGGAGGAAAACTTGACTTCCCATTGTGTTCCCAATTGGCGTCAGTTATCGCGCAACAGGAATAGCTGGCGTGACTTGGTACGAAACGGCCAAAACCGCTTATACTGTTAAGCGCCAATTAATTATTATGATGATGGCCAATCGGCTGTAATTCAATTAGCGCGCTGAGGCTGAGCCATCGCTCATTTTAATTCTGGATCGCGAGTGGAATTAACTATTTTACCGTTAGTTTATAAACGCACCACTACTGCCAATTTTGGCGGCTCTTCAACCAAACATTTTGCAGCTGATTTATAAGATTTCCAGAAATGGTAAATATTTAAGGCGCGTTTTATGTACTATAAAAACTTTGAACAGTTATTTAATTCCTTTGAAAAACTAGATAATGAATACCGAGAGCAAATAATATATGATGTCCTCTATAGCAGTGCCTTTACAAAGCTTCAATGCCATCTCTCTATAATCCTTCATCCACAATCAAATTCAAATGCAAATTCAAATTCTATCCAATGACATGTCGATGTGGTCACGAGCAATTCGTGTCACTGGCATATGCCCATTTGTCTACTTTACATATATTCATTAGGGTGGTGCTTATTTTTTCCGATTTTTAAAATTACTGATGGTGTATATATATTTTTTTTTAAGTTTTTAGGGGTCGCCGTGGCGAGATGGTAGCGTTCTTCGCCTACCACACCGAATATCCTGGGTTCCCGCCCCGAACAAAGCAACGTCAAAATTTTAGAAACAACTTTTTCAATTAGTTGGGATCGCCCACCGGCAGTGTTTGGTAAGCACTCCGAGTGTATTTCTGCCAGGAAAAGCTCTCAGTGAAAACTCACCTGCCTTGCAGATGCGGTTCGGAGTCGGCATAAAACAAGTAGGTGCCGTCTCACCAATTTGTTGGATAAATTAAAGGGAGCACGGCGCAAATAGGAAGAGAAGCTCGGCCTAAAATCTCTTCGGAGGTTATCGCAACTTAAATTTATTTATTAATACAAGTCGAATGGAAGATTCCACGTGCTCTGTATGGATTTACTAACTAGCTATAAATATCTCGCCATGTTCAATCCGCAACATTTCCAAATTGGGGCAGTTTGTTTTCCTCTAGTTGCATTGTCATCGGGTTCTAAAGTACCTTCCAACTTTCAAAACTTTAGCTCCACAGGAAGCTACTAAAAAATCGATTGCAGGATTTCACAATTTTGTACTGAAAGCAACTTAAATATAAAGGCAGTAATAAGACACAAATGAAAGATGCTTAATACAATCATTCAGGTATTTCGCTATTTTGTTTGTTGATTTTCCGACAAGGTATATAAATGATGTATATTGGAACGATTTTCCGTCATCCCTTGTCAAGTTTGGTTTCGAGACAAATCGGTTTCGGCGCTGTTGCCGTTATCTTCATGCTGCTACAAATTATCCTCATAGACCATTGTGCAAATGCACTACTGGTTATAAAAATATTGTACATACACAAGTACCCCAAATTTTTTTTTGTTAAATTCTTCCTTTGACTTAAGAGAAAAAAAACTGTTTCAAATCTAAATTTAGCATGAAATTGATGAAATGCCTCATCGTCAATCATCCACAGGCATTACTCCTTTTTTTGCTTGATACTGATTTGGTCAGCTTTATGCATATTTGATTCACTTGCTCCACCTATGCTCAATACCAGACGTATTAACCCCACCTTCGAGTTGGACTAAAAGCTTTCTATGTACGGATATGTGTATATGTGTGTGACTATGTTTATTGTATGTGCTGACGTTATAGTAGACAAGAGCGGATCCATAGCGTCAGGACATTGTTGACAACATTGCACATGGGCTGCAGATGACTTTTTCCACAGAACTATGCATGAAGTGGATGTATTGTTATTTAACGTTTAGATATATATGGGGTATTCCATCCCATTTCGACCAATTTTGAACCCGACCCGTTTAGAATTGGCTGAAAGTTTTTCTTCTTTATCTAGCTAACAAAAGACGTTTTTCAGAATTTTTTCAAATTTTTTCATCCAACTCAAAAAAAGTTATGAATTTTTAAAAAAACACCGTTTTTGTTTTCAAAGTGCTATAACTTTTTCAAAAATTTACCGTTTGGGATCTTTTTTTTAATTTTTTTTGTTTAAAAATGTACTTTTCGCAAAAAATACAACAAAAATTTTAAAGTTTTTTTTTAATTTTTCAGTTTTTCGAGATTTTTCGAATTTCGCCATTTTTTTTTCTCATAAAAAACTTCAATCAATTCTGCAATCATCCCCACTAATCCCGGAGTGGGCCGATTTTTTTTTATATTTTTTTTATTTAATGGAAAAAAAATTTTCAAAAAAAAATTTTTTTTTATCAATTTTATTTATATAGGTAACAAAAAAATGTAAGAAAATGATTTTTAAGTATTCTTTTCTTTATATATGTTACATTATTTTTAGAAAACTTACATGTTTACTGTGTCAGTCATTAATCCTGGTTATTTTAATCGTAGATTACCATAATATATAAAGAAAAGAATACTTAAAAATAATTTTCTTACATTTTTTTGTTATATAAATAAAATTGATAAAAAATTTTTATTTTTGAAATTAAATAAAATCGGCCCACTCCGGGATTAGTGCAGAATTGATTGAGATTTTTTATGAGATGGCGAAATTCGAAAGATCTCGAAGAACTGAAAAATTACTTTAAACATTTTTTTGTATTTTTTCCGAAAAGTACATTTAAAAACAAATTAAAAAAAAAGATCCCAAACGGTCAATTTTTGAAAAAGTTATAGCATTTTGAAAACAAAAACGGTGTTTTTTTAAATATTCATAACTTTTCTTGAGTTGGATGAAAAAATTCTGAAAAACGTCTTTCGTAAGCTAGAAAAAGAAGAAAAACTTTCAGCCAATTCTAAAGGGGTCGGGTTCAAAATTGGTCGAAATGGGATGGAATACCCCATATGTACAAATATGAACACATACATAGGTACTCACTAACAAACAGTCACCAACATATCCTACAACAATAGCAAATATTCAAGTACTTTTACTGATTGCATTGACGATTGATTCACTTTACTCATGTCCTTTGGAGAAGCGTGCGCTCATGTATTCAAATCTCCGGCAGCGAACGCCCGTTTTTCAGAAATATCTGTATTACCCAGTCTACTTATTCACTTTCTGTTGGGAATTTTATTCACCTGTATGTGCAGGTGTGACACTTTGATGGGGTCCTAAATAACAGATGAGTGCAAGTGATCACAAGAAAGTCCCAACAACAAACAAATACTAACTAAACCAAAGTTTGAGCAAAGGTAGCACTAGGTAATTGCTATTCCGAAAAATCTAAAAAATGCATCTAAAGATTTTTGAGAAAGGAATTGCACAAGGTGAAGCTTTACGCATTTGAGCTGTTGTGAAAGCAAAAGAAATTCGCATGAGAAAAGTTTGTTAGCTGACCTGTGTTATCACATTCCTAATTTCGTATGAACGTAGGTATGTTTGAAAGTTAATTACACTGTGCAACAGAAATTTTTCAACACAGTAACCATGGCATTTTTCTGAAAAGTGGCATCACACAAATACACCTTTCTGAAAAACATATAGTCCAGCTTGTTTAGTGTACTGATAGTTTTTATTTAAAGGTTAAACTGAGTGTGTCCTTTGACCAAGTGGGCAGAATTCTGTAGGGTTTAAAAGTTAGCTCTTGGAGAATATTAGTCCTTATAAAATAAGTAGAATTTTATAATGATGCTTAGAAATTACACAATTTCTCCTCCACCACTTTTTCGCATTTTTCTTGGAGGCATCAGGAAGTTTCTTTGTGTTGATGCATCACGTTGTCAAAATTATGAAAGGACCTATATGGGAGAGACAACACGTCCCTCTCAAGTCGACTGTGATTCACCTCATTTACAACTGCGTGGCGCTAAGTGGCGCACGGCAGCGCTTCCTGGGTGCTCTATTTCTGGAAAGTATTGGCCAAGTTGTGGAGCATGACGTCAAGGACTTGGTAGCCTTTATAGGTCCTCAAAATGGTTCGAAGAGTAAAGGTAATGGTGTCTTTTCGTTGTATCATAACGGGCCTAATATCAGTGGCTTAAGTAGGTAGCAATATTTTCTAGGACACCAATGTTGTAACTCTTCCAGATCTGTTGCAACTTGACCAAAAGGCCACAGTGAGGTTGTCAGCTCAACTAAGTAATAACTCAAGGTGCTGGATTATCAGTAAGTTCAGCGAAAATAATAAGAGTAAGATTCGCTTAGCTTGGGCATGGGAAAATAATATATATACAACAGGTGTCTAGGCTGCGAAGATCGGGAACCGCCAAATCGCATTATTGCTTGCTGGAAGTCTGGAAGTATGGATAGAACGAGCGTGTGTCCTTGGTTTGCAAGGAGAATCGAATGCTATGTATGCCTGTCCCATAATCTGGAGAATCTACCTGGTTAGATGGTGTGGCAGCACTTTTACGAGATGCATGTTGCCGACAAAGGCAACCTGATTGCCGAATGAACAGCATCAGCCAATAAAACCGAAGTCGAAAACTAAACTGGCACCCACGTAGAAATTGCGTCATATCCCAACATCACATGGAAGTTAATTCTAGGGATGGCCTCCATGCTAGATTAATATGCTCCGAGCTAACATACATTCGCTGACTTTTGAATATCTTGTCCTGAAATTTAGTTAGAATCAAAAAATCGATTGCTAAGCCTGTTTGATTACTGCCAGGAATTACACTCTACCTGTTAGGAGGCACAAAGGAGATTAATTCTCTCTCCAACTGCTCTCCCAACTGAGTGGATGTCCCCCCTTTCTAGAAAGACTTTTTGAATTTGTATTCGCAGCTCAATTTTTCATATCTCGTAGAGCACATACCGTCACACCATAAATCTGCCGGAGAATTGTTCTCTCAAACAATCCATCGTCTTTCGACATCGTCCATGACTCCCACCATGCCTAATATAATAAGTTGGATTATCGTGTTTAGATCTGCTGTGTAGAATTATGAAAGAAGTCTGCCTCCTCGTATGGTTTTGGTGTTTCTAGCAATCATCTGGTTAAATCTTATTAGCTTTGCAGCAAACTCAACTCGAAATATCAACAAGCAAGGAATCACTTGAAATATTGTTGTCGATTCTCGGTCGTGAGTCGTCTCCTGTTTGGGCTCTCGGTGTCACAAAATTTGATACTTGTAAGCGCACCTGAATCCCATAGATAACAACTAAACAAAAAATAAAAGAAAACTCGTTATCAGAATCGAAGGTGGACGAAGACGAAATTCGAAACAAAGTATTTGGTATGCTTTCCATTCGACCATTAAGTGAGGGCTACCTCGACTTGTAACCATCAGTGCAAAAGAACTAACGATAGCTCTGCACAGAAGATGCCTGAACCGCACCAGTCCACTGATGTGGGTTTAATCCGGTGTGATTTTTCTAAGTTAGAATGGCATATTGCTGATAAAAACTGACCCATTCATATGCGATAAGTGTAGTATATTGTTGTACTATGCCACGATAAAAATTCCTGTGGTAAACTTCAATTAATCACCTACGTACACAGTCTTAAAGTTTGTATGTATGCAAAAATGAAAGCAAGGAGGCACCACAATTCCTGCATATTTTGTAAGAAAGCTGATAGGCTTGCAATTTTCCAACTAAATGCTAGTAAGTAATGAATATTCGATTGCCAAGACAATTTTAGTCATGCACATCTAATAGAATATTGGGCATTTTGTATTGACCAGAGCTTACTCACCCTGATTTATCTTTTTGGAAGTTCTTATAAACCAGTAAGGTATGGCTTACTTGAAAAATTTGTCAGAGGTCGAGCTCATCCTACTGCACCACATGTGTGCTTTGCACACAGAGTATATTAACTTTGATTGATAAACGGTTGTTGTACAGTATAAAGAATCGAGATAGATATAGACTCGAATATCAATCATCATATCGAAAAAAATTGATGAGCCATGTACTCCGTCGTCCCTAGCACGTAACTTGAGTAAATATTGAGATATCTTCACAAATTTGGTACACTAGCTTACCTGGACGTACACGCAGCGAGAAGAGACGCACAAACACATGCAGATATCTTATTTGATATGCTCCCAAAAGTAGGCAATTATAATTGTGGAAGTGTCGCTCACAAATACACCGCATATGAGAAGCTATACACGTTCATCTGTAGTTATAATTATATAGCAGTAACTAAGTAAATTCTGGAAGAGCCTAGAAATATGCAACGAGGGAAATCACAGAGTATAAAAGACAGCAACAGTAGAGGCGCGACAATCAGTTTTGATTTAAGACGCTATCTGGCGAGCAATAGTAGTGTTATTGTGAAAGGCCATTTGCTTATTGAAAAGTGGAGTTATTTATTCAACAGTTTAGTGATTCGAACGTTAGCAGAAGGTCGCAAATAAGAGGAATTTCAGTAAATTCGTTACAATCTTAAAATTTTGGAAAACACACAAAAAACCTCATAATTTAGTAAAGTAATACATCTAGAATGTTGAAATTTGACTACGTTGACTGATTTTGAGAATCTTGATAAAATTTGGAACAATTTTTTAAAATGGGCGTGGCACCGGCCACTTGTGATAAAAATCAATTTTACAAATATTATCAATCATAAATCAAAAATCGTTAACCCTATCTAACAAAATTCGGCAGAGAGGTTGCCTTTTACTATAGGGAATGCTTTGAAGAAAAATTAACGAAAGCGGTTAAGAACCACGCCCACTTTTATATAAATAATATTTTTAAAGGGATTGTGGCGAACTAAAATATTTTTGAAAAGGGAGCTTTATATCAATTATATTTACTTTGCCTTGTGGAATTATAACAAAAAATAGGAAAATTTAATTTTAAACTGGGCATGGCACTGCCCCATTTATGACTAAGAAATTTCCTATGTTTGTGGAAGCCATAACTGGAAGAAAAATTAACGAATCGTTATAAGATTGGGTACACATATTTTCCTTAATAGCAGGAAATATTTCTGGAAAAAATGGATGATATCGGTTAAAAATCACGCCATTATTTATATGAAAGATTTTTAAAAGGGTCGTAGACGAATATACAATCTGTATCTTGTATGGTTTTTTTATTTTCTAATGGAATTATAAAATTTAAAGTATTTGACAATGGGCGTGGCACTGCACCTTTTTTGACTAAGCATTTTCTATGTTTCGGGAGCCATAACTCGAGGAAAAATTGACATATCGTGATAAAACTGGGAATACATACTTTATTTATATCAGGAAATATTTATAGTAAAAATGAGACGGTATCGAATAACGACCACTACCAGTTTATATAAAGATGTTTAAAAGGATCGAAGGCTAGAATAACAGGTACATCTTAGCGAAAGAGAGTTGACAACCGGGACCTTGTTTTCATTAGCAAAACTATTCTTCACAAAAACAAAAATGTAGAGTAAAATTAAGCGTTGGTAACACGGATTTTCTACCCACCTCCAGGGAATGTGACAAGTACTGCAACCTCGTAGGAAAAAATTCATTAAAGGCTGCCAACTCTAAGTAAGTTAGAATTAATCTGGAGTATAGAAATCTTCAGACAAATTATTTGATGTTTTCTTTTTGCACCACACGTGACTCTTCCGATTTTGTAAAAAAATCGCGAAAATCTATCGTAAATACACGAAAACCAACATAACTAATTTTGCCTTGCATAGACGTCAAAATTGCAAATATCGGCATAGGTGTCAAAAATTACCGATCACCCGACTTTTCAAGTGATTATAGTGGTATCATCCTGTGTCTCTTTTATCACCCGCTGAAGACAGCTGGCCGTTTGCGCCGCCGTATAAACATCCTGTCGCAAAAGCTGCCAGAACGGCGAAACGTAACCATCTTGAACATCCTGTCGGTAGTTGACGGATAAGATATCACCATTGTTTTGTCCACAATGGTCGATGCTTCAGTTACAATGGAGAAAAACTCGAGAACTTATCGATAAGTGACAAACTGAAGATGGTACAAATAACTCAAAATGTGATCTTTAACCGGCCCGAAAACAGAACCCCAAAAAAGAACTGTTATGGTCAGTAGTAGTTTAGCTGTGATTATGTATCACAAGTACTTGTAATATGTACGTAGTCAAATACAATGCATGCTTGCTAGGATTGTCTAAATACGCTTAGAACAAATAATACAATAAAGCACAGTGAAATGACAGCACACAATCCGGCATGGTAATGCTTAATTTCCGCTTGCTTTCCGCTTTCAATTCTTGACAATTGTTTGCAATTTTTCAAATCGCAGGATGCCAAACTAAATGCAATTAAGCAACTTATTTCGTTATTAAATTTTTTGAAGAGAAAAAATTGGTCAATCAAGACAATAATCTCAAACTGTTCTTCAAGAAGAAGTGTCCGGAACGAAAGAAGCGTTAGACGACTTCATTTAGGCCAGAGATAATCTATACGTGTTTCCGGTCAAAAATGATCAGAAGGTAACGAAAAGGCGATGAGTTGGCAAAAGAGGGGGCACCACTCTATGAAGCGCATTGTATTACGCGACATTAAACTATGAACATTTTGTCGTCGTTTGTTTCAGTAGCTTGAGTGTGCTTGTAATTCTCAACTGGTAGTGAAATATTCTAAAGACATAGTTTGAGTTTTTAATAAAATCGAGGTTCTTCGGATGGTGGCTAATACATCATAGCCCAGTGCTCGCCTCCATATCACACTTTGAAGGGGTTCTCAAATAGAAGATGAGGTGGTCATTAGAGCGAAACTCAGATGCCAACGCTCGCCCCAAATAAAAAATAGAGGTTCTTCGAGTGTGCTAAACATCAGAGCCAGTGCTCGCCTCATATCACACTTTGAAGGGGTTCTTCAAATAGAAGAGAGGTGGCTCATTAGAGCGAAACCTCAGAGTGCCCAACGCTCGCCCCAATTAAATAAATAGAGGTTTTTCTTGTAGAAAATGGGTGCCAAACCTCAGAGCCGTCCAGTGCTCGCCTCCATATCACATTTTAAAAGGTTCTTCAAATAGAGGAGAGGTGGCTCAGTAGAGCGAAGCCTCAGAGCCCCAGTGCTCGCCCCCAAATTAAATAAATAAAAGGTACTGAATGCTATGCATCCTCCCATGACTAAATACCACCAATACACTAAAACTACCCAAAGCAACTAAATGGAATACATTAAATCAAAAACCCCATAAACTCAATACAGTCCATAATAATATAATTATAATTTAAAAAACGGAAGTATGCGTTGGTGGAGTTGAAACCGCACCCGGCGTTTGGTGGGTACGTCAGCCACTGTGCCACGACTCATACGCTAACAAGCACATACAATTACTCATTTATAACTCTTTATTAAACTGCTCGCCCTCAATGCCCAAAGCTTAGGCAGCGATGGTATAACATAAGTCCTGCTACCTTATTGGGACTTTTTCGTTTGGTCGTCAAACAAAATCTGCTGTCACTATGGACACATTCAGTGTATGTGAGGTCTTCTTTAACTGTCTAGTTCATGGTATTGATACGAAACACAAGGCGTGACTGGAAGCTGAAATTGCACTATACTAAAACTTTGAGGTCGTGAAAAATAATTATATAAGGCGAGCAGATCTGGGAAGAAGGATAAAAACCGAATGAAAAAAGGGGAAGTAAGAAAGAATGGAAAGTGATTTTGATAGTCAATGGAAGGAAGACAAAGGAGAAGAGGGGAAAGAAACTCCAAAATTTTGGCAGGAAAACACCTGCAGGTTCTGCTATTAGTACATACCAATTAAACATAACGCGGAAGTACCAGTAAAAGCAAATACCCAAACATCCAAGTTAAAACGGTGAGCTGTTGAAATGCAGCTCAGAACTTAAAACTAGTACCTGTTCTGAAAAGAAAAAAACATTTCCTTCAAGTACCTGGAGTCATACTTTTGTATAAGTACAACAAATGCAGTGCTAAGCTGAAAAACAAAAAAGACGACTGTAAACGGAAGCATGTGGCAAATACGCATTTCCTGACTGTGACTACCTGAAAAGCGAAATTCGCATATTTGCACACATCTATACAAGTTTATGCACCCTGTAGGAAAAATACCGAATTCGGAATGAATGGGCTTTCAGCTAATTTGAAGCGGAAGATCTGTACTGATGTTAATCGTATAATGAGCGGGCAGTTTTGTAGCCACACTTGTAACAACAGCGCTGGAGCTATGTATTTAAATTAATTACTCAAAGGCAGCGACTCTTTTAGAACTACCTGCGCCTGAGCTATCTACTACACTGCGATGGAACAGAATAAGAACCAGTACCGCCCACATATGCGATAGTTCCGCGCTAGTTGGAAACTAGTTCGCTTTGGGGTTACATTTCGTGTTCCCTAGCTTAAATATAAAGAAATGATTTCATTGTTGCCCGATGTGGCGTGGTGGTACGATAGCTCTCCATTGTTGCAAGGAGGACAGCCCGATTTCGTGCTACCTGAAAAATGCACTAATTCTAGACTATGATATCCTCGATGAGCTAAAAGTGCTTTCTGCAAATCTGAGGTTATTCTCCCTGTGCTGCAGGTACTGTCCATTTTCATTTTCTTACGTGTTTATATCTAACTACTAAGTCGGCGTCTGACCTTTATCTATTTTAGTACTATTTTGTAACACATACCCTATGGGCCCTTGCTGACATTTCCTCGAAGCTTTACTCTTTGTATAGCTCTTTTTTTTATAAAATAGTACAATGCTTTACTATATATAAGGACAAGACGAAGTTCTTGCTGTCATCTAAGAAAGAATCGGCCCATTCGCGCCTTGGCAGCCACGTCACTGTTGACGGATATCAATTCGAGACTGTGAAGGATTTTTTCTATTTAAGAGCCAACATTAAACGGAGAATAACTCTTGCCACTAAGTGCTACTTTGAAGTGAGTAGAGAATTAAAAAGTAAACTTATCTCTCCACGAACAAAAATCACGCTCTACAAGTCGCTCATCTTACCTGTCCTGATGTATTGATCGGAATCATTGACGGTGTCGAGACAAGTTCTCCGAGGTTTATGGTCTTGTCCGTGAAGCGACGGTGAGTATCGAAGGAAGTATAATTATGAACTGTATGAGCTTTACGCAGATATGTCAATAGTAAAGAGAATAAAAAGCCAAAGACTTCGCTGGCAGGTCATGTTATGCGATGGAACGAAGACACTCCGGCCAAGAAAATGATTTAGTCGACACCGAAGTTCGGAAGCAGAGAAAGGAGAAGACTCCACTGAGGTAGGAGAGGCAGCTGGAGGAAACCTTGAGTTCTTTTGATTTCTGATTTTTTTTATAAATTTTATTACCGTACTCAACTGGAATTTTGCGGATTATCTGTACTCTATGAGTCATAAACTTCCCGCATACAAATCAACTTTTACCTTCCTTTAAAGCTTCGCAGTTCAAGCTTGTTTAATTTGGGCACACATTTAAAAAGAGCGCTCTATAGCTTCGTGTCTGCTTCTCCATAATTAGTCACGTAAGCTCTTGTTCTCTTCGTCCCCTTGTAGTGGGCGAATCCATATAGTGGATTTTTACCTCAGTGTTGGTTTATGGTCGCTTATAGAAGGGCGTTTCCAGCTTTTCCCGTTGAATTGGGTTTGTATACTTTTTGTGTGGTGTAGACTTTCTGACTTCTGGTGTTCTTAGCCACGTACTACGATAACTACAGTTTACGGCAATTTTATCTTCCGCATCTGAAAGCTCGGTTTTTACTAACGAACCAATATTACTTTAGACACGTTTTAGTCTGCCCATAGTAAATTTCCAACAGGGTGTTACACCACCATCCACGTCACCTGTCGTCAAACTTGTTTACATATGAGCAATATTAAGAAGAACCAAATTATCAACACCATTTTAAATGGCATGGCCTTTAGGTGCCTTTTGTGGCGATGTTTGTCACTCCAAATGTTGTTGATGATGTCGATTTCATTATTTGAATTGCTATTGTTGTTGCTAATGTCGCTACTGCTAATACACTTGTCGCACGTACAGATATACTCACTTGCCACATTACCAACACTTGCAATATTCTGCCTTTCCCTTCACCACTTAAATATATCACTAAAGCCTGCTTCTGCTGCCTTTGCTTGCCACTGCTTGTGGCAGGTTTGTTCTATGCTTTTGTATTCTGGCTGTTTTGGGAAGTACATACATACAGAGTGTTGAAAAAAATGGATCCAGTCGTCATATACGGCTGAGTGTTGTGTTAGTACATAAACGTAGGCGTACAAACTTTTTTGTCACGCACTTTACAGCTTACAGTCTTCGAGACGTCTTACTTCTCCTACATTGAAACTTCTATGTAAGCAAAAAGTGTGTATACAGAATTGTGCGGTTTTGGTTTTTATTTCTCATTTTGCGTTTCTCTTTCTGGGTCAGTTTTATCTGCAGTAATTTTATGACAATGATTTGTTGTAGCTTTGAAAGCCATTGCAAACACGTGCGTCAACACATATATCTTCTGATCAGCAAGCAAGTACGCTGAGCAAATGTGACGAATCTATGTACGCATATGATGTGGCTTGTTTGGTCAACGACTAGCTTTAATGGATACGTAAATAAAGTTTAAAAGTTTGGGTACCTAAACTAACAACGAAGAAATTTTAATAACAAATTGTCAAGCTTTGGGCTTTCTCTTATTGGTCAACTTAATTGTCTTTGTAGTCACAAGGGGACGCCCAACGCATTTGAAGTTGTATGACAAGCTGTCTCCATGATAACGCCAAGTCTGTGGTTAAAGCTTACATATTGAAAACCAAGCATAACACACTCGGCAAATGTTGCTCCGCTATCTTTTTTTCTGTATTATTACCCTCTCACTCCACCCTCTCATCCACGTTCTCAACATCTGTCGCCGTCTCACTCTTTTTCCCTCGCCATCACCTTATCTCTCAGCCTGGCCCTTCCACTTTAACGTTGCCTCTCCTTCCCACTCACTCTCTTTTTTTCATTTCGTATCTCTCTTGCAGATCACTTCTATCGTTCGTCAAGCACGTTGAACGTAAATATATATCATCTCGTATCCATCTAAAGCAGGGCTCTTCGAAACTGAAGCTGTCACTGTGTTAGTAAGAGTACTATGATCGTAGTGATTGGTCATTGATTAACTAGCAAAGAAGCAAGAAGATAGCACGCATTGTTCGCTAACATTAAAAAGACTTCGTAAATATTCTACGAAAATAATATTTATTACATGAGAGTACCAAAAAATATACGCGCTTGAGCTTTCGTTTGCAAACAATGTTATTTTGAAATACGTCTCCTACATTGTTGCTACTCTGCTCGTTCAGCGACGACTAACACACTCAATGAACGAGAGAGCAAAGCAATCTGCGTAAATCAAATCTGCACTAAGAGATGACGACCCTTGAGCTAAAGCCTCGAAGTTTGAGTAGAGCTCTGAATCGAAAGAAATCTCATACTGTCGCAGTACCTCGCGTTCAATATTACATTCGGATAGATACCTTTAGCATCTTTTTACAACGCCAACTGAATTGCGCAGCTCTCTCATGTATTCAGCGGATTGGCTGTGGACCTATTAAGCTTTTTTTTCTTCTCTTGACTCGTTTGTTTTATAACTTGCCAGTTTTACAATGTGAATAATAATGTGGGTAGCTGTAGTTTCTAAACTTGTTTGTTTGTTCCTCATTTTTTGATCATGCTTGGTCCTTAGTATAACATTTTTTTCCAAAACTAATAAGAAGAGTTCAATTTGCGTCTCGCTCTGTCTGAGCAATTGAAAACTTTGGTTTATAATCGACGACTTCACTTTTTTTTGTTGGCATAACATATTTTCACATTCTTCATCCGCAGCCTGAGTGATGGGAGAATGTCGAAGAGAAGCTTTAGAAAGCTTTACTTCGCGAAAAAAAGATTGGTTGTAAAATCAAAAAAACGGGGGTTCACCTGGAATTAACAAACACTCGGTAAAATTTATAGCACTGTGTTCAATTCAACTGATCTTTTTATCAAGAAAACAAATTTGTCTAGTAAATTCAACAGCAGAAAAATATTGATCTCAAGTTAACAATATTCTGTAAAAATTAGAAATATAATTTTAAAGAGTTACGTTCACGGTGCTCACTACTCTGTCTCTCTGTCATTTCAACAGTTTTCACTGTTATTCTAATGTTGACGAAAATCTATCATTTTAACAATTTTCATTGGTATTTGTATGACGAAAATAATATTTGTTACGTTAGCAGAGCTTTAGCTTATGTTTGATGAACTGTTTTCGTTGGTTTCAACTATTGAAACGGTCAACGCAACGATTGAATCGACAAGCAGCTCGGTTGGTTTTACCAGGACATTTATTACACTGAAAGCCCAGATTTGAGATGCAATCAACGTCCTATTCGGACCTTTGCTAGGCGCCTTTTTCTTGGTCAGCCATTCACAGTTGCTTTCTGAGCTTTTGTTGTGTTCTCTCGGTGAAATTACGCTAGTGTTGCTGCGAGCTGACTTTCAGGAGGCATCAATCGGCATCACGCGTTGGTTTTAGTTCAGTCAATGGTCACACCGAAAATCTGAAGTTTAATTATGACAGGGAAGAGATACCGGTGATAGATAAAAAGATGTGGAGTAATATTGTTTCGAGAGTGCTACAGGAAAACAATAGGGTCACGGAGCCCCAAGGTGAAAAATTGTCCTGTGACCCTGCCTAGTTTAACGGTATCACATGCCAGTGAATCCAGGTCTAAAGATTGACAGTGACACCCCAAGAGTTAAAAAATGGAACACCAATACATATAATTTCGCCCTTCAACAGTCTCGCTGTCTCACAGTCTACCTCCACAACTTAGTGAATGCCAAATTTTTGTTCCTTGGTGATTGAGATGCTGCTCCCCAAATATGAAAAAGAGGGTAAAGTTGTAAAAGTGCAGGCATACTCCATTTCATACACCATGGCCAGTTTTTAACAACCTAACTGAAGCAATTATTTAGCACCATCCAGTATCTATACGTTTCCGGTTTTTGTATGAACTCTCATAACACTTGGCTCAATTTTCCCTTTACCCCCTTCAAGAAGTTTGCTACTGGGTTAAATTATTTCAGACTGCACTAAATGCATAATAATTTCTTATAATTTGTCTAATAGCCACTTTTTTTAATTCTAAGACTCTGACGGCTTCCTTTCGGATGAGGTAATAATCACCTAACTTACATTGGAATTCGTAAAGACGTGGTAGAGGCTCCGTGTAAAGCCTCCGAGCCTCCTCAAGTTTTTAATGATATATATGATTATTTAATTGTTGTTGAAGTATACTTTAGTTTTGTAATATTCAGGGCGCCTGTGTTTATACTCTCTCCGCTTAACTAACTTATTTCTAAGAAGCAACAGTTCTCTGGTCACAACTCGAAAACTGAGGGCTGCAACCTTTGACCTAATTTTGTATCGTCAGCTTTAGTTGCTGTATTTTGCTATCCTTTGATAGGCATTGTCTATGGTATAATATTTCCTTTTTCACATAGGTACTCACTTAGCCATCAAAAGCTCATCCAACCCCTCCACAACTAAAAAGCATCATTTTTTTGACATATCTTTCACTTTATTTAACCACATCATTTCGTGAACATCCTACACTTTGTGTACATGACACAACCCAATCGAATTTGTCGTTTTGTCAATTTATCTATTTCAAGCTATATTTTTCTCAAATTGCGTCTGGAAATGTGTTTGTTTGATTTTTGTGGGTTGTTTGTTCTGTCGCGTGACAATAAATAGTTCGTATGTTTCTTGACAGTTCAGTTACGCCCTCATGGTCTTGAATGTTTACTAATAGCCAATAAAGCATTTATCAACAGACAACAAAAGAATTACAATGTTAAGAAGGACTTATAAGAAAAAAATTAGAACAACAACAATTACAACTTAATTATTAATTAGTTTGAATTAAGAATGCGTAAATGTCATCATCATTTGTTGGCTTTGGTGTGGGGACATGATTCCTGGTTTTTGTTGATTCTTGAGTGAGTGTAAGATATAGGCACAGTGTGGTCGTGTGTTCAATGTTGTAGATATTTACGAAGAACAAGATATATTCCGTTTCAGTTGATGTTGTTGTTCTTCTTCTTGCCGTAAAGACACTCCCCGAAGGTTGTGCGGAGTGTTAGCGATGTTGATGGTCCTCTGCCAGACATAGACTCGGTCAAGTACGCTGCAACGCTGTAATATGAAACTTCGAGGCTATAGCGCCCCATCCTACAACCCACACTTCTTACACTGACAAGGCCTGATTTAAAAGCGCTTGACTCCAGAAGGCAGTATCTAATCGGAATACTCATTACGAGCATACTCTTATATCGTATAGTAACAATAGTTACCTCGTTGATGTAGGATCTTATAATCAACACATGATCTGCGACTCTTTGCAGCCACGCGTTTGGTTCCACGTCTTTTCTGCTTGGTCAATCACGTGCCACTCTCAACTTCTGTTATCTCGTCCAATCTGATCTTGACGTCTACGGTACATGCTTCAAGGGATGCACGTTTTTCAGCTAGTTCATTCGTTTTTTTCATTATCATATATTTTCATATGACCGGGACCCAACATAGAAGTATACATCCCTCCATCTAGATTCCTCCATATAATTGTTTGCCTCTCACGCACTTTTAGATGCTGTGGTATGCAAGGTCATTGCCTTAGTAGCTACTTGGTTGTCAATAAAAAAGTTGACGCGCGCGACTGACTTTTGTTACGATTCCGACTTTCACTTTTAAAGCACTACAGTAATCTGGCAGCTTGTAAGATCGCTTATATTTATGTCGATTCTCGTAACGGAGCCTCTTTCACAGCCAATTCTTCGGTGAACGGCAGTCACAAAATTACGCTTAACTCTCCTGAGGTGTGCTACTCCTCGCGGATATGCAGTCTTTGCGCCTGCCTCATGACAAACAACTCGGTTGATAACTCTTTGAACCTGAATGACTACATCCCAAGGTGACTGTCCCCAAATCCTTCGAATGCCCTTTTGTAGGTGTAAAATCTATCAGAGCTTTTTTTGATATCTTTTCTTTTCCAGCTTTATCGGAGTCGAGACAAATTCCAAGGTTTTTGGTTTCAGAAGATGGATTATCAATGTGCCATTTAGCATTGGTGGAAAGCAGGGAATTTCCCTGTACCGCTTTTCCCTGCCCACCACGAAATGCGCAAAGTGCCGTTTTCATGGGCTGGCTAATCTTTGGCAGAAATTAACCTTGATCAGAATTACTGAGCCGTCGCGTTTTGACTGCGCTCGTCCTTCTGGCATGAAGATCTCTAGAATTCTTATAACTAGTATTGTCATAAAAATCGTCCTGCCACCCTGAGGGATGGCCTCTCCAAGCCATTTTATATACTAAGCCAGCTCCCAAAATTGCGACGACCCTACTCCTGTGCATAGAATCGATATATGCAAATACAGAGTCTTGAGTTTCATGTATAAATGCCATGCAGAAGATCCACGTTTACATTCTTGGTTAGCACCGCATGGAATGCAAATATTGTTTAGCACTTTGACACTACAACACCACTGTGCAATCAATCGCTCCCTCATCCATGTTAAATCACAAACATTTCAAATATTTGAATGGTTCCTTCAGCAACAAATCAACGATCAGCAGCCGCTCCTTTATGCAAAGTAATTTCATTCTCAGTTTGTACTGAAAAAGAAAAAAACACAAACTTTGCAGGATAGGCTGCAGAGTTTCGGACTGAAGTGGTAAGTCTGGGCTTTTGTTGAAGTAATCAACACTGCACCCTTTTTATTATTGGACGCCAACGTATTTGGAACGTTTGCGGAAAAAGTAGGAGCGCGTTGTTAGTGACAAATTTATAAGCAACTGCGTTAAGGCAACATATGTCAACGACAATCGTCACAATAGACGTATACCAACAATAATAAAGACAATAACGACGAGGACACTGCGGGACTATGAGATATTTTATTTATTTCTGTGGTGTTTGACGGCTGTCGTTGACACAAGCACAGAAAGGGGTACTGGGAAGCAGACAATATGAGGCATAAGTGGCGATTGGCGACTTAAAATAGATTTAAAGTGGCGTGTAAACAAATAGTAATGCAACAACACCCTTACCCGCCGACATACCTACAAATGTAAGTAGAAACATATGCCAGATATGACATGTAAAATAATTCCTTGCATTTTGCATTAATGCAACAGAAAATTGACATAAAGCCACTACACCAAGAGGACCCCGCCAGCAGAGGATTAAACGGAGTTAAAGTGGTACAATGAAATATTATTACAAGAATTTCATTAATTTTGTTGTGAATGTGTGATTTGTTGTTTTGCGCACACGCCACACACATTCCCGCACACGTAACAATGAGGTCAATATGCGGCATCATGCTGTTACGAGACCGAGGGAGGGGGAAACGTAAAGAATGTGAATATGTTTTGGAACAGCTGCCCATTTGTCTGCGAAAAATATGTTTAAATATGTGTGTGTGTGTGTCAACTACGACTGGAATTTAGATTGAACGTGTGCTCCGCATGGCATATGCGGATCAGCCTTAAACATTGCTGCCACATATTACTTGCGTACATGGCTCATATGCCTCACGCTGCTGCATGAACGACATTGCCTAGCAAAGCTGTTGTCGTACGCGTAAATCAAAACGTATAAAAATTGCTAGGGAATAACCAAAAGTAATTTATTTGGAGGCAGATTTTTGTCAGATTTGGCGTATTTTATTGCTATGGCGGCGACACGTCATTACAAAGGTCACGTTGGCCCTTTTGTTGCCACCAACAAAGTTTTGCTTCCTTTGCGCTTTTGGATATTGCCGCTTGCTCTTATTGTCAAATGATCTGCTAGTTTATGTACATATGTATGTATGTTTTTGTACATAAGGGTGGTCCCCGCTTGAAGGTTTTTCGCTTCGGGAATGTAGTAACACAGTCTAACTTAGCTAAGCGTTGCCTGTGTTAGGTGGTTCCGTGGCTTAAATCGTCTACAAAATATTTTCCACCTAATGTCAACAAGAAGAGAGAAGCAAGTTTAGGTTAGGTTAGGTTAGAGTGGCCACCGGTGCGAGCACCAGTGCACATTAGGCTCAAAAGGTCCCATTGTGATACCACGTGGATCTCTCCCCTACTCAAACCAACTGGTCGACTCAGCAAATGTCAGGAATTTCTTAGGTCCAACTTAGCCAGATCACAAAGATCGTCAAAGAAGGGAGATCCCAGAGATTCCTTCCTCTTACGCCAAAGCGCAGGACAGTCGCACAGAAAATGCTGACTGTTTCTATCTCCTCTTCGTCTTTGCAGCTCCTGCAGTAATCATTATAAGGAGCACCCAGCCGTTGTGCATGCTTCCCGATTGCTATGTGGCCGGTTATAACTCCAACCACCAGAGATATGTCACTCTTCGAAAGAAGGAGACTTCTTGTTCGTTCGCGTCCCATTCAGGCCACACGAGCTTAGTATGGTAGCAGGTTACGAGATTGCCCCATCTCACACCCGCTTCCCTAAGGAAAATTCTTTCAAAGTGAGCTTACAGGTAGCGCGCGGCATGCTCAATCCCTTCCAGGACGACGAAAGCGGAACGGATGTGCCTCCCTCTTGCAAGTTCGTCAGCAATCTCATTGCCCGGTATTTCCGAGTGTCCAGGCACCCATACCAGACTGAGGGAGTTTGCTCAGCGATCTCGTTAAGAGATTTGCGGCACTTCTCCATCTGTCCTGGACTTACATGTGACCGATCCAAGCGCTTTTAGTGCAGCCTGGCTGTCAGAGTAAATACAAATTTTATTATAGCCGTGTACAGCATTCCTCATGTGATCACTGGCCTCATTCTATAGCAGCCACTTCCGCCTGGAGACCCTGCAATATGAGGTGCTAAAGGATAGATCAGTGAGGTGCAAAGTACCCCGCTGCCTACCTTTTATCCAGTTTGGGCCGTCAGTATAAATTGCAGCCTATCGCTCAGGTCCGGCGGCATCTCGGAATAACAACCTCGTACTTCATATCGAAAAAATGCAGAGAGAAGCAAATGCATACCGCATTCTCATTCTGGCGGTCTGAATTCAAGTCAACTTTTGTATCAGAAATACTTATAATTTGGCGGGATTTAATTCGATATTTTCTAGAACGGGGTTCGCCCATTTCTCAATGTGCTACCTTAAATTTCTTTGATCATAATTTTTAAGCCTACACATTAACTGGTCGATTGTATGGACGCAAGTTAACGATGTCGCGCCACAGATTTTCGACAGGATTTGGACTCAGTTCACTACGCATAACCAAACAATTTTTTTTGAGCCTGCGAAAAAAAATGGCG
>JARSSU010018355.1:0-29475 GCA_029619165.1 Eurosta solidaginis | reverse complement strand
GTTATATTTACGGTTATGTATTTAAATATACAGACACTTGTAGATACAGGCATACTAGGGTGTCCTTAGCTGTATGCCAAAGTTATGGATAGTGCCTAGTTTCATGGATATTTTTAATTTCAAATTTTCAACTCTGTTTAGCCACTTGCTACTGGTTAGGTCACTCTCAAATAAATATTTTAGACCGTTTGTACAAAAAAATGCTCTTTATACAGCATTACAATGGGAGAAAACACAAATGCTGAGCAGTCGTTGAGTGATAACTCTCTGAATGCACCATTGGTAAGTTACGATCCACTCAGCGGTTGGTTGGCAGAAATATTTTTCGCTACATTGCTTAACGTGTTTAACTCTTTCGACGGCAATGGTTTAATTTTTGTACCATATATTTACGTATTTTCCGCGACGGTGGTACATTTTTCGTACCACATATTTTTTACGTTATCACTTAAGTCTCAAAGGTTTAAAAATTTAACCGCACTTGATAACGGGACAATAAAGCAATAATGTTCGCAGAAATATTGTAATTTTGTGCAAATTGCGTAGTTTATGTACATTTTATGGTCAGTAAAGCAACTTTTGTGCAACGCAGTGGATGGTTATTGAAAAAACTTAAGAAAAAATGGTTTTTTTATAAAATAATTATAAAAATTGATATTTTTTGGACAGATATATTGATAAGGTTTGTATTTTCATGTTTTGGAAATAATATTACAACATAATTATTGCTGATAGTGTATTTTGTGTTATGGGAACTACTTATTTTTTCATTGGAAATTATTTTCCTTATTATTTGTAAAAGAAATATGAATCAGCCACATAAACACCCAAACGATGCAGAAATATGTCAACTTCTGGAAGACATGAATGATCTCAATGTTGAAATGTGCAGAAATTCCCAGCGATTCTGAATCAAATGGAAGCGAAATTGAAGATTGTCCATATTCACCTAATATCGTATATGATGAATTTGATGCTGATGACGACATGCTACTTTCCACATTACTATATTTGAATAGAGATAATAATTGTGAAAATGCGATCGTAGGTTCACCTAAGTGGGATAAAGTTGACAAAAACTTCTCCAGCTTCACAGTTTACCAGTGACACAGGTTTGACTGACCATGTTCGGTCAGTTGGAGACAAAACACCTTTGAATTTTTTTAATCTGTTGTTGACAGAAGACATTGTAGATCACTTGGTATTCCAAACAAATCTTTACTGCGAGCAACAACGTATATCAAGTGTAGAAATTACATTGCTACTGATGCTAAAGAAATGCGTGCATTTTTGGCAATAAATTTACTAATGGGAATCAAAAAATATCCATCCTATGAGGATTACTGGTCAAGTACCCAATTTTACAAGATACTTTTATTCCTCGAATTATGAGTTTTGAAGCGGTTCGGGTTTTTTACTATCAAATTTTCATATCAACGATAATTCAGTAATGCCAAAAAGAGGAGACGTATCGTTTGATAAACTTTATAGTATTCGTCCCCTTTTGACTGCCTTAGCTGAAAATAAAGAAAATGCTTGAATCCGTCAATGAAAATTGCTGTCGATGAATCAATGATCAAATTCAAAGGGCGAAGTACTCTGAAGCAATATATGCCCAAAAAAACCTATCAAAAGGGGCTATAAAGTATGGATTTTAGCAGATAAAAATGGGTACTGTTGGAAATTTGATATATATACTGGTAAAACTGATGATGGAGTAATAACCACAAATCTTGGAGAGAAAATTGTTAAAACCCTTACTGCTGAACTTGTGGGAAAAAATCATATTTGCGTCTTTGCGTCACGTGTACCCTTGATGCAGACCTTGAAAAAAAATCAAATGGTACGGACAAAAGATGTGTTCATTTGTTATCAAATTATCATAATGCAGAACAAACAGTTTTCTTGCAGAGAAGGAATAAAGATGGAGCATTGTCTAATATTCCAGCTCCTCAAATAGTCGAAGACTACAACAGAAATATGAATTTTATTGACAAGTTTGATCAAAGACTATCATCACACAAATGTGACCGGAAAAGTCGAAAATGGTGGCATCGCATTTTTTTTGTATTTCTTAGATGTTTGTGTGGTAAATTCATATATATTGTATCAATTGGCATTGGAGTCATCAGTCGAACACAAAATCTTCCGGCTTCAAATAATTGAAGGGCTGTTGGCAGAAACAATTGTACACCGAAACATGAAACGGCAGAGCATATCTACACAAATACCAGTAGCCTCAATGAAAAAAAATTCAAACCATTCGTTTCTGAAAGTATAAGAACAGCCCAAGCTGCCCATCAACAACAACGCAGTACACGCAGAAGATGTGCATTTTGCAGCACAATGAAAAAACAAATTAGAACAGATTGGATTTGCGGAACATGCAAAGTAACGTTGTGTTTATCAAAGAATAAAAGATACTTCCAAGATTATCATAAAAGTAGTTCAAGTGGCCATGGTCTATAAATTGAACCACTATAAAATATTATTTTTAACAAAAATATAAATCATCTAAGAATTTTGTGTGAATTCATTTTAAGTTTTGATCATTTTTATTAAAATAAAAACATTTAATTAAAAAAAAACAAGTTCTCTGCTACACAAGGGGGTAGAATTTTACTTGAATCCTTTGCTGCTGAAAGAGTTAAGGGCCAATTAATGGTGACTTATCCATTAACCAGATAAAACATCCGATCGAACCAACGTTATGGCAATCAATGTAATCGATTAATGATGCCATACCATAACGCTAAAGCCATAAGCATATCATAGCCAACCAATAGGTTTTTGGTTTTTTCGCCATATCCATAACCTCAAAATATTTGTGTTGGTGAATTTATTAACCTTTTGTATATCTTATTTATTGTTTTGGATACGTTTTGACTAAAAGACTTATTGTTTGTGGAATATGTTTGTAATTATTTGCGTTTTCCTCATTTTTATGAAAATGTCTCATGGTTGTGACTTTGGCGTTAGGGTTAAGGAAGTTTCCCCTGGCCCTTTATTCGACTGTCCGACAGCATTTGACATCTTAAGCTGTTGGCTATGCACGAAATTTTTCCTCTTAATATATGGAGAAGTGCAAAATGTAAAAGTCATTTTCTTTGAAGTTTAAGCATAATTATTTCATTGACAGTTGGCTCAACTCGCCGTTCATAAAACAAAATATCTTTCTTTTCACTGCCCTCCACGTAAGTATAACAAATTTACTGATCCAAATGCTGCCAGTATTTTCAAGTGCACTGCCTTTCTTTTATTTCGCGGTTTTCCCATTTTTCATATGCGGTAGACCACTTCGCTACCCGTTTTACAACTTTCGCACCTTCCCAATAACATTGAAATTTTGGTGGTAACCCTTTCTTGATATAATGGTTCTATAACAGCACTAAGTAAATTTCACTTTTCAGGAAAACTTCCGAATTCCTTGTAGAGCTTACGATTTCTTCTCGAATACAAGCGAGATTTTCGAGACCCGAGAAATCGAGAATTCTAATTCGAGATTCGAGAATCTCGCGAGAAATCTCGTCTCGAACAAGTTCGAGAAATCGTAAGCTCTAATTCCTTGTGTTCCCAGCGAATGATGCTAGTGCGTAGTCTCTCCGCTTGCCGTATGGCATGGAACACTTTGAGAAGTTTTCCGGATTTGCCTATCATCACTAATGCCAATTTGATTTTTCACAACATTATTGCCTCCAGGTTTGGAACAAATCCTGTAGTCTTTTCGAGCAGTTCTCTTTTTCTTCTTTATGAGTCCGTCTTTCTTTTGACTACAAAATTATTTGTTTTGACTTTTTAGATAGCTCAACAAATTAAAATCTGTTTCTACCGAAGTCTTCATCAATCTTTGCCTAGATCACTGCCTCATATTTTTTTGTGATATTTTTTTTCTTCTCTAGATTGTGTTTACTGATGGACCTCTTATCAACGCCGAGGTTTATTGGCACATTCTTGTTCTTCTATCCTTTTTTGCGTGCCAATATTGATGCCATGGTCAACTAAGAAGTCCACTAACAACACAATTTCATCAACCATCTCCGCCACTATGAAATTGTGAAGAACCGTAACTGCACCATATGCTCGTATGCGACCTTGCTCTGTGCAATGGTACTTATCTGACAGTAAGACCGCATTTGATTACTCTGCAATTTTTTTTACACCCAATCAGGCCTTTCCACTTTTACACAATGAGTTTTTTACGCTGACTAAATTAAAAGTGAGACTGTTTTTTGAGTCATTGCAAGTGATACAGTTTTGGATTTTGGGCGTACAGCTCGCTTCGCTTCGACGTCTAGTTTTCCAATAATAAAGCACTGAATTTTCAACCTCCCGTTGTATTCGACGGGTTCATCCGAACTTGCCAAATAAGTCAGGCTTTCAATATCCGAAGCAAGCTCCTGCGAAGGCTTATTAGATTTTTGGTAGCGTTTCTGCTATTCTACTTGGTATATCTGATTCCTATGCTCTTAAGAGCGTCTGTCAATGTTTCATAATTTTTCGCTCTCCTTCGGAAATAATCTGTTAGATTTCGGCTGCTAGTACCTTCAAAGCTACAAAAAGTGCCGTGACTTTCTCGTCTATATTGCAACTACTAACTGCTGCGACCTTCTCAAACACCGTCAGATTGTTGTATGAAAACATTACATTAGGCTCAGTCTTGATTTCAAAAAAGAATTCCAGTCTTCAGTGTAGTAAGGGAACTGCGTTGATTGGAACAAGTACTTTCACCATTGATAAAAGGAATAAACGAGACGAGGCCAAGGAGGCTTTCTTTAGCCATAACTCATATATATATATTATATATATATATATATGTTATAGTGCAACCAACCCCACCTCGCGTAGGCGAATTTGATAGTTGGATGGAGATGTTGTAACGCTCTAATACTAACATCGTATCACCTTGAATATTGAATCTCGAATATGCTATGAACAAAGGCTTTCTTCCTTCTAGATTTTATATAATTTGTTATCTTTTGTCTTTAATTGTCTATGCAAAGTACTGACGTAAATGTCAAGAAATTAATAACATCAATTAACCACAACCAAGGATTTGCAGCTTTTGGACAAATGTATTTACTTGTGTATGCTATTTGTAAATTAATTATTGCATAGTTATCTCTATATCCATATGTTTCGTTGCTAGTTTGCAGGGAGTGTAAAACTAAACATCTTTGCCATTGTTGTTTTGTATGCAAATTTTGTCTAGACTTTTATCTGCTCTTGGTTTCTTGCACTTCATGTCCAGATTATGCAATACTTTACAATTGAATTTTTGAAGTTATACTTCTTTAGGCGCGTTGTGACAATTGATGAGAGTGAAATTTTGAAAAATGTGACACAAAAGTCACAGGTTAAAATGCAGTTCGTGTGTATGTTCGCTGTGAATTGTACGAACGAACTTGCTTTGAGTGGGATGTACATATGTATTTGGATGTATGCATGTATTCGAAAAAAGGCTACAAACAAAATAAAAATAGCGACTCTGTTTTTGGTATGTTTGTATGTTTGTATGTATTTATGTACATATATACCAATGTTTGTGCGCTGAGGAAATATTATCTATCTTATGTATACATATATTTATTCTATACATTGTTTGTCATTCCTCCTAAACGACTGGGCCGATTTTGATAAAATTTTATGTGTCTTCAAGGGGGTTTGAGGATGCTTTAGATTCACGATTTGGTCCGGGAAGTGGACCAAAGCCGACCTATTTCAAAAATTTTTATTTATGGCCCTGATTCGCTCCTGAAATTCTGTATAGGGGTACCTCTTGGACAATGATAATATTTGAGACAATTTTTGATTACGGGAAGTGGACCAGGGGCCGATTTATTCAAAAGAAAGTAGTTTATGGAGCGACTTGAAATTTGGTATAAGGGGCACTTCCGTGACTAACTCATTAGATGCCTACAAACACCGGGGTGTCGAACATCGAAAGAAACCTGGCTTAAATGGGATCCTAAAAGAACCCGTCACGTGTACATACTAAGTAGCGATATAATTTCCACAATTGTGGAGGCACTAACTGGTCATTTCCTTATAGGGAGGCATGCCGAAAGGTTAGGAGCGCCTTATCATCGATGCTTCAGGAGTTGTAAAGAGGATGAGGAGGAGGAAACGGTGGCTCACCTCATCTGCAACTGCCCGGCACTAAGCGGAGCACAGCAGTGCTTTCTGGGTGCTGTATTTCTAAATAATCTGAGCCAGGTTGTGGAACATGACGTCAAGGACGTGGTAGCTTTTATCAGGTCCTCAAAATGGTTCGCAGAGGGAAGCTTACTATGTAATTTCGTGGTATCACAACGGGCCTAATACGACTGGGCTAAGTGTGCCCTCGGGCAGCCACTACAACCTAACCTAAGCTAACCTAGTTATTCGATTGATATATGGTACAGGAATACCTCTTGGACAATTATAATATTTGAGGAACTTTTTATTACGGAAAGTAGACCAGATGCCGACTATTTCTACATAAAACAGTGTAAAAGTGTGATTTTCTTGAAATTTGGTATAGTGTCACTTCCTTTATTTTCAAAAAGTGGACCAGGCTTTCATCTATTGTAATAAATCGTAACTATTGTGTGAACCCGGAGATCCTTCCTGTGAAGTTTCTTTCCGAGAAGTGGGCCAGGGACCAATCTATGCGATCAAACTCTATTCACTGTTCGATTTCCTGATATTTGGTATATACATAGGTGTCCTTTTTTATCATAAGCCACTGAATAACTGAAGTTCCGATTCAGTCATTACCGGAAGATGCTTTGTCAGTGGACATAATTTAAAAATAATAACATTCGATTAATTTGCGAATCCATGCTACACTTAATGTAAGAATATAAATGTTTATTTATTTAATTTTCCAAAATTTTAACTGAAATTTAATGACTTTGTTGACTACCTTTTTCCAGTGCTTTTATTATTTTATTGTAATTAAATTTCTACATTACAATGCCCAATAGCGCAAATAGCATTACATTTTTTTTTGTCCATCGCTCCACTTAAAATAGCATATCGTCCTAAGCTTTTATATTGCTTTTTTCTTCGCTCTAAAACACGACGTAACTCATAGCAGAGCCAGGGAAATGCTATCACTTTTTTATGCTATGGCTCTGCTCTATGTCTGTTCGTGTTCAGAGCCAAAGCAAGAGAAGCATAACTCCTCTTGATTACTTACAAGTTAGGGTTTCCATCAATAACTGCTAAGCATTTTTGGTCTCTGTCCGTAAAATTTAACTTTAATTTGTTCACTTTGTAATTGCAATAGCTTTGTAAGCATTACATATTTTTACATACGTGAACAGATCATAAATCAATTTATATCGAGCTGCTGTTTCTGACACTATGCACTCTAAATTCTACGCACTATACTTAGACAATACTATGCTAAAATACATTTTCAGTTGGATTTCGTACTTCGATGATCTGCATGTGTTTTTAACAAGTCAAATTGTTGGCATACTTACATTTGCAACTTGTGCATATCTGCAAGGAAACAAGAAAACACTACAGCGTAGAGATGTATTTGAATGGCAAGTCAAACCACAGTTTTCTGCCTGCTCAGATATCCATATACATTAACCTGGGTCGATTTGTATGGACGAAAGTTAACCGATATCGTGCCATCGATTTTTCGATAGGATTTTGGCTCAGGAAAAAAAAGTTCCACTACGAATACCCAAAAAAATTATTTTCGGGCCGGCGACTGGCGAAAGGGTAAATTTTTCGACCAAAATACTCCCCAAAACCCAAAATTTTTTTTTCAAAAAACTGTTATCGCAACGTTTTTACAACAGTTTTTTGCTTTGAGCTACACGATAAAACCAAAATATTAAAAGTGGCCGGGAGAACTAAATTATGACCACGTATGGCTAATCGGCCAAATCCACAAGCAAGGCCATTACGCAAACTGCTCCAATTACCGCGGAATCAGCCTGCTTTACATCGCGTCAAAGGTTCTATCTAGCCTACTGTGCGAAATACTGAAACCCATTGTCAACAAACTGATTTGATCTTATCAGTGCGGCTTTCGAACTGGTAAATCTACCATAGACTAGTTCGTACGCCATATCCTGAAGAAGACTCACGATAGGAGAATCGACACTCACCAGCTATGTCCGATTTTAAGTTCCCTGCAAAGCAACACCATCAGCTCTGTAAGGATTTGGAACGACCTCTCCGAGCAATTCGCAACCAAACGAGGCTTCAGACAAGGCGACTCTTTTTCATGCGATTTCTTTCCCATAATGTTGGGGAAGATAATTCTAGCAGCAGAACTAAACCGAGTTGATAAAATCCATTTTAAGAGCGTATATGTTTTGGCATATGCTGATAATATTGATGTTATTGGCCTGAACAAACGCGCTGTGAATTTTACCTTCTTGGGATTAGATAAAGCAGCAAAAAAATTGGGTATTGCGGTAAATAGGGACAAGCCTAAGTACTTTCTGTCATCCAAGAAATAATCGCAAAAACAATGACAGATTAGAAATTAAAATCTTCCCAACAATTGCTACTTTGGCCTGAGTGGACAATTGAAAAGTGAAGTCCTCTCTGGACGAACAGAAATCACGCTCTACAAGTCGCTCATCATACCTGATATATGTATGCATCGTCATCATGGACGGTGCCGAGGTGGCTCTTGGGGTGTTGGAGAGAAAAGTTCTCCAGAAGATTTATGGTCCTGCCCGTGATGCCGACGGCGAGTATCGGAAATAAAATGATGAGCTGTATGGGTTTTACGCTTCGCTGGCTAAGTCATGTTATACGAATGGACGAAGACGATCCGGCCAAGAAGGTATTTCAGTCGGCACTACAGTTTGTAAGCATAGGCAGGGGGAGGCCTCCACTGAGTTGGGAGAGGCAGGTGGAGGAAAACTTGACTTCCCATTGTGTTCCCAATTGGCGTCAGTTATCGCGCAACAGGAATAGCTGGCGTGACATGGTACGAAACGGCCAAAACCGCTTATACTGTTAAGCGCCAATTAATTATTATGATGATGGCCAATCGGCTGTAATTCAATTAGCGCGCTGAGGCTGAGCCATTGCTCATTTTAATGCTGGATCGCGAGTGGAATTAACTATTTTACCGTTAGTTTATAAACGCACCACTACTGCCAATTTTGGCGGCTCTTCAACCAAACATTTTGCAGCTGATTTATAAGATTTCCAGAAATGGTAAATATCTACGGCGCGCGTTTTATGTATTATAAAAACTTTGAACAGTTATTTAATTCCTTTGAAAAACTAGATAATGAATACCAAGAGCAAATAATATATGATGTCCTCTATAGCAATGCCCTTACAAAGCTTCAATGCCATCTCTCTATAATCCTTCATCCACAATCAAATTCAAATGCAAATTCAAATTCTATCCAATGACATGTCGATGTGGTCACGAGCAATTCGTGTGTCACTGGCATATGCCCATTTGTCTACTTTACATATATTCATTAGGGTGGTGCTTATTTTTTCGACTTTTAAAAAATTACTGATGGTGTATATATATTTTTTTTTAAGTTTTTAGGGGTCGCCGTGGCGAGATGGGTAGCGTGCTTCAGCCTACCACACCGAAGATCCTGGGTTCCCGCCCCGAACAAAGCAACGTCAAAATTTTAGAAACAACTTTTTCAATTTTTTGGGATCGCCCCTCGGCAGTGTTTGGTAAGCACTCCGAGTGTATTTCTGCTAGGAAAAGCTCTCAGTGAAAACTGACCTGCCTTGCAGATGCGGTTCGGAGTCGGCATAAAACAAGTAGGTTCCGTCCCACCAATTTGTTGGAAAAATTAAAGGGAGCACGACGCAAATAGGAAGAGAAGCTCGGCCTAAAATCTCTTCGGAGGTTATCGCACCTTAAATTTATTTATTAATAAAAATCGGAAGATTCTACGTGCTCTGTATGGATTTACTAACTAGCTATAAATATATCGCCATGTTCAATCCGCAAAAATTTCCAAATTGGGGCAGTTTGTTTTCCTCTAGTTGCATTGTCATCGGTTCTAAAGTACCTTCCAACTTTCAAGACTTTAGCTCCACAGGAAGCTACTAAAAAATCGATTGCAGGATTTCACAATTTTGTACTGAAAGCAACTTAATATAAAGGCAGTAATAAGACACAAATGAAAGATGCTTAATACAATCATTCAGGTATTTCGCTATTTTGTTTTGTTGATTTTCCGACAAGGTATATAAATGATGTATATTGGAACGATTTTCCGTCATCCCTTGTCAAGTTTGGTTTCGAGATAAATCGGTTTCGGCGTTATTGCCGTTATCTTCATGCTGCTACAAATTATCCTCATAGACCATTGTGCAAATGCACTACTGGTTATAAAAATATTGTACATACACTAGTACCCCAAATTTTTTTTGTTAAATTCTTCCTTTGACTTAAGAGAAAAAAAAACTGTTTCAAATCTAAATTTAGCACGAAATTGATGAAATGCCTCATCGTCAATTATCCACAGGCATTACTCCTTTTTTTGCTTGATACTGATTTGGTCAGCTTTATGCAGATTTGATTCACTTGCTGCACCTATGCTCAATACCAGACGTATTAACCCCCGCCTTCGAGTTGGACTAAAAGCTTTCTATGTACGGATATGTGTATATGTGTGTGGACTATGTTTATTGTATGTGCTGACGTTATAGTAGACAAGAGCGGATCCATAGCGTCAGGACATTGTTGACAACATTGCACATGGGCTGCAGATGACTTTTTCCACAGAACTATGCATGAAGTGGATGTATTGTTATTTAACGTTTAGATATATATGGGGTATTCCATCCCATTTCGACCAATTTTGAACCCGACCCCTTTAGAATTGGCTGAAAGTTTTCTTCTTTTTCTAGCTTACAAAAGACGTTTTTCAGAATTTTTTCAAATTTTTTCATCCAACTCAAAAAAGTTATGAATTTTTAAAAAAAACACCGTTTTTTGTTTTCAAAATGCTATAACTTTTTTCAAAAATTTACCGTTTGGGATCTTTTTTTTTAATTTTTTTTTAAATGTACTTTTCGCAAAAAATACAACAAAAATTTTAAAGTTTTTTTTTAATTTTTCAGTTTTTCGAGATTTTTCGAATTTCGCAATTTTTTTTTCTCATAAAAAACTTCAATCAATTCTGCAATCATCCCCACTAATCCCGGAGTGGGCCGATTTTTTTTTATATTTTTTTTATTTAATTGAAAAAAAATTTTCAAAAAAACAAAAAAAAATATCAATTTTATTTATATAACAAAAAATGTAAGAAAATGATTTTTAAGTATTCTTTTCTTTATATATGTTACATTATTTTTAGAAAACTTACATGTTTACTGTGTCAGTCATTAATCCTGGTTATTTTAATCGTAGATTACCATAATATATAAAGAAAAGAATACTTAAAAATCATTTTCTTACATTTTTTTTTGTTATATAAATAAAATTGATAAAAAATTTTTATTTTTGAAATTAAATAAAAAAAAATAAAAAAAAATCGGCCCACTCCGGGATTAGTGCAGAATTGATTGAGGTTTTTTATGAGAAAAAAAAATGGCGAAATTCGAAAAATCTCGAAGAACTGAAAAATTAAAAAAAAACTTTAAAAATTTTTTGTATTTTTTCCGAAAAGTACATTTAAAAACAAATTAAAAAAAAAGATCCCAAACGGTCAATTTTTGAAAAAGTTATAGCATTTTGAAAACAAAAACGGTGTTTTTTTTAAAATTCATAACTTTTCTTGAGTTGGATGAAAAAATTCTGAAAAACGTCTTTCGTAAGCTAGAAAAAGAAGAAAAACTTTCAGCCAATTCTAAAGGGGTCGGGTTCAAAATTGGTCGAAATGGGATGGAATACCCCATATGTACAAATATGAACACAAACATAGGTACTCACTAACAAACAGTCACCAACATATCCTACAACAATAGCAAATATTCAAGTACTTTTACTGATTGCATTGACGATTGATTCACTTTACTCATGTCCTTTGGAGAAGCGTGCGCTCATGTATTCAAATCTCCGGCAGCGAACGCCCATTTTTTCAGAAATATCTGTATTACCCAGTCTACTTATTTACTTTCTGTTGGGAATTTTATTCACCTGTTTGTGCAGGTGTGACACTTTGATGGGGTCCTAAATAACAGATGAGTGCAAGTGATCACAAGAAAGTCCCAACAACAAACAAATACTAACTAAACCAAAGTTTGAGTAAAGCTAGCACTAGGTAGTTTGCTATTTCCGAAAAATCTAAAAAATGCATCTAAAGATTTTTGAGAAAGAATTGCACAAGGTGAAGCTTTACGCATTTGAGCTGTTGTGAAAGCAAAAGAAATTCGCATGAGAAAAGTTTGTTAGCTGACCTGTGTTATCACATTCCTAATTTCGTATGAACGTAGGTATGTTTGAAAGTTAATTACACTGTGCAACAGAAATTTTTCAACACAGTAACCATGGCATTTTTCTGAAAAGTGGCATCACACAAATACACCTTTCTGAAAAACATATAGTCCAGCTTGTTAGTTTACTGATAGTTTGTATTTAAAGGTTAAACTGAGTGTGTCCTTTGACCAAGTGGGCAGAATTCTGTAGGGTTTAAAATTTAGCTCTTGGAGAATATTAGTCCTTATAAAATAAGTAGAATTTATAATGATGCTTAGAAATTACACAATTTCTCCTCCACCACTTTTTCGCATTTTTCTTGGAGGCATCAGAGTTTCTTTGTGTTGATGCATCACGTTGTCAAAATTATGAAAGGACCTATATGGGAGAGAGCAACACGTCCCTCTCAAGTCGACTGTGATTCACCTCATCTACAACTGCGTGGCGCTAAGTGGCGCACGGCAGCGCTTCCTGCGTGCTCTATTTCTGGAAAGTATTGGCCAAGTTGTGGAGCATGACGTCAAGGACTTGGTAGCCTTTATAGGTCCTCAAAATGGTTCGAAGAGTAAAGGTAATGGTGTCTTTTCGTTGTATCATAACGGGCCTAATATCACTGGCTTAAGTAGGTAGCAATATATTCTAGGACACCAATGTTGTAACTCTTCCAGATCTGTTGCAACTTGACCAAAAGGCCATAGGTGAGGTTGTCAGGTCAACTAAGTAATAACTCAAAGGTGCTGGATTATCAGTAAGTTCAGCGAAAATAATAAGAGTAAGATTCGCTTAGCTTGGGCATGGGAAAATAATATATATACAACAGGTGTCTAGGCTGCGAAGATCGGGAACCGACCAAATCGCATTATTGCTTGCTGGAAGTATGGACAGAACGAGCGTGATGCCCTTGGTTTGCAAAGAGAATCGAATGATATCTATGCCTGTCCCATAATCTGGAGAATCTACCTGGTTAGGTGGTGTGCAGCGCTTTTACGAGATGCATGTTGCCGACAAAGGCAACCTGATTGCCGAATGAACAGCATCAGCCAATAAGACCGAAGTCCAAAACTAAACTGGCACCCACGTAAGAAATTGCGTCATATCCCAAAATCACATGGAAGTTAATTCTAGGGATGGCCTCCGTGCTAGAATCATATGCTCCGAGCCCACATACAGTTCGCTGGCTTTTGAATACCTTGTCCTTGAAATTTCGTTAGAATCAAAAATCGATTGCTAAGCCTGTTTGATTACTGCCAGGAATTACACTCTACCTGTTAGGAGCACAAAGGGAGATTAATTCTCTCTCCACCTGCCTCTCCCAACTGAGTGGATGTCTCCCCCTTTCTAGAAATACTTGTTTGAACTTGTATTCGCAGCTCATTTTCATATCTAGAAGAGAACATACCGCCACACCATAAATCTTCCGGAGAATTTTTCTCTCAAACAATCCATCGTCTTTCGACGTCGTCCATGACTCCCATGCATAATATAATAAGTTGGATTATCGTGGTTTAGATCTGCTGTTAGAATTATGAAAGAAGTCTGCATCCTCGTATGGTTTTGGTGTTTCTAGCAATCATCTGGTTAAATCTTATTAGCTTTGCAGCAAACTCAAACTCTGAAATATCAACAAGCAAGGAATCACTTGAAACATTGTTGTCGATTCTCGTGTCGTGAGTCGTCTCCATGATTTGGGCTCTCGGTGTCACAAAATTTGATTACTTGTAAGCGCACTCTGAAATCCTAGATAACAACTAAACAAAAAATAAAAGGAAAACCTTCGTTATCAGAATCGGAAGGTGGACGAAGACGAAATTCGAAACAAAGTATTTGGTATGCTTTCCATTCGACCATTAGTGAGGGCTACCTCGACTTGTAACCATTCAGTGCAAAAGAACTAACGATAGCTCTGCACAGAAGATGCCTGAACCGCACCAGTCACTGATGTGGGTTTTTAATCCGGTGTGATTTTTTCTAAGTTAAGAATGTCATATTGCTGATAAAAAACTGTACCCATTCATATGCCGATAAGTGTAGTATATTGTTGTACCGATGCCACGATAAAATTCCTGTGGTAAACTTCAATTAATCACCTACGTACACAGTCTTAAAGTTTGTATGTATGCAAAATGAAAAGCGAGGAAGCACCACAATTCCTGACATATTTTGTAAGAAAGCTGATAGGCTTGCAATTTTCCAACTAAATGCTAGTAAGTAATGAATATTCGATTGCCAAGACAATTTTAGTCATGCACATACCTAATAGAATATTTGGGCAATTTTGTAATTGACCAGAGCTTACTCACCCTGATTTATCTTTTTGGAAGTTCTTATAAACCAGTAAGGTTATTGGCTTACTTGAAAAATTTGTCAGAGGTCGAGCTCACCTACTCCCACTGTGTGCTTTGCACACAGAGTATATTAACTTTGATTGGATAACGGTTGGTTGTACAGGTATAAAGGAATCGAGATAGATATAGACTTCGATATATCAAAATCATCAGTATCGAAAAAAAATTGATTGAGCCATGTACGTCCGTCCGTCCGCTAGCACGATAACTTGAGTAAATATTGAGATATCTTCACCAAATTTGGTACACTAGCTTACCTGGACGTACACGCAGCGGAGAAGAGACGCACAAACACATGCAGATATCTTATTTGATATGCTCCCAAAAGTAGGCAATTATAATTGTGGAAGTGTCGCTCACAAATACACCGCATATGAGAAGCTATACACTGTATCTGTAGTTATAATTATATAGCAGTAACTAAGTAAATTCTGGAAGAGCCTAGAAATATGCAAACGAGGAAATCACAGAGTATAAAAGACAGCAACAGTAGAGGCGCGACAATCAGTTTTTGATTTAAGACGCTATCTGGCGAGCAATAGTAGTGTTATTGTGAAAGGCCATTTTGCATTATTGAAAAGTGGAGTTATTTATTCAACAGTTTAGTGATTCGAACGTTAGCAGAAGGTCGCAAATAAGAGGAATTTCAGTAAATTCGTTACAATCTAAAATTTTGGAAACACAAAAAACCTGATAATTTAGTAAATACTACACCTAGAATGTTGAAATTTGACACGTGGACTGATTTTGAGAATCTTCATAAAAATTTGAACAATTTTTTAAAATGGGCGTGGCACCGCCCACTTGTGATAAAATCAATTTTCACAAATATTATTAAACATAAATCAAAACCGCTAACCTATCATAACAAAATTCGGCAGAAATGTTGCCTTGCTACCAGAGATGTAACGAAATCGGTTTAAGAACCACGCCCACTTTATATAAAATATTTTTAAAGGGATCGTGGCCGAATAAAATATCTTTGAAAGGCAGCTTTATATCAATTTATTTACTTTGTCTTGTGGAATTATAACAAGAAATAGGAAAATTTTAATTTTAAAACTGGGCGTGGCTCTGCCCTATTTATGACTAAGAAATTTCCTATGTTGCGGAAGCCATAAATTGAAGAAAAATTAACGATCGTTATAAGATTGGGTACACATATTTTCCTTATAGCAGGAAATATTTCTGGAAAAAATGGATGATATCCGTTAAAAATCACGCCATTATTTATATGAAAGATTTTTAAAAGGGTGGTAGACGAATATACAATCTGTATCTTGTATGGTATTTTATTTTCTAAATGGAATTATAACAAAAGTTAGAAAAAATAAAAGTATTTGCCAATGGGTGTGGCATTGTACCTTTTTTGACTAAGCATTTTTCTATGTTTCGGGAGCCCATACCTCGAGGAAAAATTGACATCGTGATAAAACTGGGATACATACTTTATTTATATCAGGAAATATTTATAGTAAAAATGGACGTATCGAATAACGACCACTACCAGTTTATATAAAGATGTTTAAAGGATCGAAGGCTAGAATAACAGGGTACATCTTAGCGAAAGAGAGTTTGACAACCGGACCTTGTTTTCATTAGCAAACTATTCTTTCACAAAAACAAAAATGTAGAGTAAAATTAAGCGTTGGTAACACGGATTTTCTACCCACCTCCAGGGAATGTGACAAGTACTGCAACCTCGTAGGAAAAATTCATTAAAGGCTGCAACTCTAAGTAAGTTAGAATTAATCTGGAGTATAGAAATTCTTCAGACAAATTATTTGATGTTTTCCTTTTTCGCCACCACAAGGTGACTCTTCCGATTTTGTAAAAAAATCGCGAAAATCTATCGTAAATACACAAAGACCAACATAATAATTTGCCTTGCATAGACGTCAAAATTGCAAATATCGGCATAGTTGTAAAATTACCGATCACCCGACTTTTCAAGTGATTATAGTGGTATCATCCTGTGTCTCTTTTTATCACCCGCCGAAGACAGCTGGCCGTTTGCGTCGCCGTATTAAACATCCTGTCAAAAGCTGCCAGAAACGGCGAAACGTAACCATCTTGAACATCCTGTCGGTAGTTGACGGATAAGATATCCCACTTGTTTTGTCACAATGGTCGATGCTTCAGTTACAATGGAGAAAATGAGAACTTCGATAAGTGACAAACTGAGAGATGGTACAAATAACTCAAAATGTGATATTTAACGGCCCGAAAACGAACCCAAAAAAGAACTGTTATGGTCAGTAGTAGTTTAGCTGTGATTATGTACACAAGTAATTGTAATATGTACGTAGTCAATACAATGCATGCTTGCTAGGATTTGTCTAAATAAGCTTTAGAACAAATAATATAAACAATAAAAGCACGTGAAATTGACAGCACAGAATCCGCATGGTAATTGCTTAATTTCCGCTTGCTTTCCGCTTTCAATTCTTGACAATTGTTTGCAATTTTTCAATCGCAGGATGCCAAACTAAATGCAATTAAGCAATTTATTTCGTATTAAATTTTTTAGAAGAAAAAAATTGGTCAATCAAGACAATAATCTCAAACTGTTCTTCATGAAGAAGTGTCCTGGAATCGCAAAGAAGCGTTAGACAGTACTTCATTTAGGCCAGAGCATACATCTATACTGTGTTTCCGGTCAAAAATTGATAGAAGGTAACGAAAAGGCCGATGAGTTGGCAAAAGAGGGGCACCACTCTATGAAGCGATTGTTTAAGCGACTTAAACTATGAACATTTTTCGTTCGTTGTTTCAGTAGCCATTGAGTGGGCTTGTAATTCTCAACTGTAGTGAAATATCTAAAGACATAGTTTGAGTTTTTAATTAAAATCGAGGTTCTTCGGATGGTGTGCTAATACATCAAGCCCAGTGCTCGCCTCCATATCACACTTTGAAGGGTTCTTCAAATAGAAGATGAGGTGACTCATTAGAGCGAAACCTCAGAGTGCCAACGCTCGCCCCAAATTAAATAAATAGAGGTTCTTCGGATGTGTGCTATACATCAGAGCCAGTGCTCGCCTCCATATCACACTTTGAAGGGGTTCTTCAATAGAAGATAGTGGCTCATAGAGCGAACCTCAGAGTGCCCAACGCTCGCCTCAATTAATAAATAGAGGTTTTCTTGTAGAAATGGGGTGCCAATACTCAGAGCCGTCCCGTGCTCGCCTCCATATCACATTTTAAAGGTTCTTCAATAGAGATGAGGTGGCTCAGTAGAGCGAAGCCTCAGAGCCCCCGTGCTCGCCCCCAAATTAATAAATAAAAGGTGTACTGATGCTATGCATCCTCCCATGACTTAATACACCAATACACTAAACTACCCACTCATAATGGATACATTAATCAAAACCCATAAACTCAATACAGTCCATTAATAATAATAATTTATAAATTAAAAAGGAATGCTTGGTGGAGTTGAACCCGCAACCCGGCGTTTGGTCGGGTACGTCAGCACTGTGCCACGACTCATACGCTTACAAGCACATACAATTACTCATTATAACTCGTATTAAACTGCTCGCCCTCATTGCCCAAAGCTTAGACAGCGATGGTATAACATAGTCCTGCTACCTATTGGGACTATTTCGTTTGGGCGCAAACAAAATCTGCTGGCACTATGGACACATTCAGTATATGTGAGGTCTTCGTAACTGTCTAGTTCATTGGTATTGATACGAACACAAGACGTGACTGGAAGCTGAAATTGCACTATATTAAAACTTTGAACCCGAAAAATAATTATATAAGGCGAGCAGATCTGGGAAGAAGGATAAAAACCGAATGAAAATAAAGGGGAAGTAAGAAAGAATGGGAAAAGTGATTTGATAGTCATGAAGAAAGACAAAGGAGAGAGGGGAAAGAAACTCCAAAATTTTGGCAGGAAAACACCTGCAGGTTCTGCTATTAGTACATACCAATTAAACATAACGCGGAAGTACCAGTAAAAGCAAATACCCAGACATCCAAGTTAAAACGTGAGCTGTTGAAAATGCAGCTCAGAACTTAAAACTAGTACCTGTTCTGAAAGAAAAAAACATTTCCTTCAAGTACCTGTGATTCATACTTTTGTATAAGTACAACAAAATGCCGTGCTAAGCTGAAAAAACAAAAGACGACTGTAAACGGAAGCATGTGGCAAATACTGCATTTCCTGACTGTGACTACCTGAAAAGCGGAATTCGCATATTTGCACACATCTATACAAGTTTATGCACCTGTAGGAAAAATACCGAATCGGAATGAATGGGCTTTCAGCTAATTTGAAGCGGAAGATCTGTACTGATGTTAATCGTATAATGAGCGGGCAGTTTGTAGCGACACTTGTAACAACAGCGCTGGAGCTATTAATTAATTACTCAAAGGCAGCGACTCTTTTAGAACTACCTGCGCCTGAGCTATTTACTAACTGCGATGGAACAGAATAAGAACCAGTACCGCCCACATATGCGATAGTTCCGCGCTAGTTGGAAACTAGTTCGCTTTGGGGTCATTTCGTGTCCTACTCTAAATATTTAAGAATATTTCATTGTGCTCCGATGTGGCGTTGGTGGTACGATAGCTCTCCATTGTTGCAAGGAGGACAGCCCGATTTCGTGCTACCTGAAAAATGCACTAATTCTAGACTATGATATCCTCGATTGAGCTAAAGTGCTTGCTGCAAATCTGAGGTTATTCTGCCCTGTGCTGCAGGTACTGTCCATTTTCATTTTCTTACGTGTTTATATCTAACTACTAAGTCGGCGTCTTGACCTTTATCTATTTTAGTACTATTTTGTAACACATACCCTATGGGCCCTTGCTGACATTCTCGAAGCTTATACTTCTTTGTATAGCTCTTTTTTTTATAAAATAGTACAATGCTTTACTATATATAAGGACAAGACGAAGTTCTTGCTGTCATCTAAGAAAGAATCGGCCCATTCGCGCCTTGGCAGCCACGTCACTGTTGACGGATATCAATTCGAGACTGTGAAGATTTTTTCTATTTAAGAGCCAACATTAAACGGAGAATAACTCTTGCCACTAAGTGCTACTTTGAAGTGAGTAGAGAATTAAAAAGTAAACTTATCTCTCCACGAACAAAAATCACGCTCTACAAGTCGCTCATCTTACCTGTCCTGATGTATTGATCGGAATCATTGACGGTGTCGAGACAAGTTCTCCGGAGGTTTATGGTCTTGTCCGTGAAGCGACGGTGAGTATCGAAGGAAGTATAATTATGAACTGTATGAGCTTTACGCAGATATGTCAATAGTAAAGAGAATAAAAAGCCAAAGACTTCGCTGGCAGGTCATGTTATGCGATGGAACGAAGACACTCCGGCCAAGAAATGATTAGTCGACACCGAAGTTCGGAAGCAGAGAAAGGAGAAGACTCCACTGAGGTAGGAGAGGCAGCTGGAGGAAACCTTGAGTTCTTTTGATTTCTGATTTTTTTTATAAATTTTATTACCGTACTCAACTGGAATTTTGCGGATTATCTGTACTCTATGAGTCATAAACTTCCCGCATACAAATCAACTTTTACCTTCCTTTAAAGCTTCGCAGTTCAAGCTTGTTTAATTTGGGCACACATTTAAAAAGAGCGCTCTATAGCTTCGTGTCTGCTTCTCCATAATTAGTCACGTAAGCTCTTGTTCTCTTCGTCCCCTTTGTAGTGGGCGAATCCATATAGTGGATTTTTACCTCAGTGTTGGTTTATGGTCGCTTATAGCAGGGCGTTTCCAGCTTTTCCCGTTGAATTGGTTGTATACTTTTTGTGTGGTGTAGACTTTCTGACTTCTGGTGTTCTTAGCCACTACTACGATAACTACAGTTACGGCAATTTTATCTTCCGCATCTGAAAGTCGTTTTTTACTAACGAACCAATATTACTTAGACAGGCGCTTAGTCTGCCCATAGTACTAAATTTCCAACAGGGTGTTACACCACCATCCACGTCACCTGTCGCAAACTTGTTTACATATGAGCAATATTAAGAAGAACCAAATTATCAACACCATTTTAAATGGCATTGGCCTTTAGGTGCCTTTTGTGGCGATGTTTGTCACTCCAAATGTTGTTGATGATGTCGATTTCATTATTTGAATTGCTATTGTTGTTGCTAATGTCGCTACTGCTAATACACTTGTCGCACGTACAGATATACTCACTTGCCACATTACACAACACTCGCAATATTACTGCCCTTTCCCTTACCACTTAAATATATCACTAAAAGCCTGCTTCTGCTGCCTTTGCTTGCCACTGCTTGTGGTAGGTTTGTTCTATGCTTTTGTATTCTGGCTGTTTTGGGAAGTACATACCTACAGAATGTTGAAAAAAATGGATCCGGTCGTCATATACGGCTGAGTGTTGTGTTAGTACATAACGTAGGCGTACAAACTTTTTTGTCACGCACTTTACAGCTTACAGTCTTCGAGACGTCTTACTTCTCCTACATAGAAACTTCTATGTAAGCAAAAAGTGTGTATACAAACTGTGTATGACAGATATTGTGCTGGTTTTGGTTTTTATTTCTCATTTTGCGTTTTATTCTTTCTGTGGTCAGTTTTATCTCTGCCAGTAATTTTTATGAAAATCAATTTGATTTGTGTAGCTTTGAAAGCCATTGCAAACACGTTCGCAGCCAATCTTCAACACATATATCTTCTGATCAGCAAGCAAGTACGCTGAGCAAAATGTGACGAATCTATGTACGCATATGATGTGGGCTTGTTTGGTCAACGACTAGCTTTAATGGATACGTAAATAAAGTTTAAAGTTTGGGTACCTAAACTAACAACGAAGAAATTTTAATAACAAATTTGCCAAGCTTTGGGCTTTCTCTTATTGGTCAACTTAATTGTCCTTTGTAGTCACAAGGGACGCCCAACGCATTTGAAGTTGTATGACAAGCTGTCTCCATGATAACGCCAAGTCTGTGGTTAAAGCTTACATATTGAAAACCAAGCATAACACACTCGGCAGATGTTGCTCCGCTATCTTTTTTTCTGTATTATTAACCCTCTCACTCCACCCTCTCATCCACGTTCTCAACATCTGTCGCCGTCTCACTCTTTTTCCTCGCCATCACCTTATCTCTCAGCCTGGCCCTTTCCACTTTAACGTTGCCTCTCCTTCCCACTCACTCTCTTTTTTTCATTTTCGTATCTCTCTTGCAGATCACTTTCTATCGTTCGTCAAGCACGTTGAACGTAAATATATATCTCGTATCCATCTAAGCAGGGCTCTTCGAAACTGAAGCTGTCACTGTGTTAGTAAAGAGTACTATGATCGTAGTGATTTGGTCATTGATTAACTAGCAAAGAAGCAAGAAGATAGCACGCATTGTTCGCTAACATTAAAAAGACTCGTAAATATTCTACTGAAAATAATATTTTATTACATGAGAGTAACCAAAAATATACGCGCTTGAGCTTTCGTTTGCAAACAATGTTATTTTGAAATACGTCTCCTCCATTGTTGCTACTCTGCTCGTTCAGCGACGACTAACACACTCAATGAACGAGAGAGCAAAGCAATCTGCGTAAATCAAATCTGCACTAAGAGATGACGACCCTTGAGCTAAAGCCTCGAAGTTTGAGTAGAGCTCTGAATCGAAAGAAATCTCATACTGTCGCAGTACCCTCGCGTTCAATATTACATTCGGATAGATACCTTTAGCATCTTTTTTACAACGCCAACTGAATTGCGCTAGCTCTCTCATGTATTCAGCGGATTGGCTGTGGACCATATTAAGCTTTTTTTCTTCTCTTGACTCGTTTTTTATAACTTGCCAGTTTTACAATGTGAATATAATGTGGGTAGCTGTAGTTTTCTAAACTGTGTTTGTTTGTTTTCCTCATTTTTTTTGATCATGCTTGGTCCTTTAGTATAATTTTTTTCCAAACTAATAAGAAGAGTTCAATTTTGCGTCTCGCTCTGTCTGAGCAATTTGAAACTTTGGTTTATAATCGACGACTTCACTTTTTTTGTTGGCATAACATATTTTCACATTCTTCCATCCGCAGCCCTGAGTGATGGGAGAATGTCCGAAGAGAAGCTTTAGAAAGCTTTACTTCGCGAAAAAAAGAATTGGTTTGTAAGATCAAAAAACGGGGGTTTCACCTGGAATTACAAACCTCGGTAAATTTATAGCACTGTGTTCAATTCAACGATCTTTTTATCAAGAAAACAAATTTGTCTAGTAAATTCACAGCAGAAAAATATTGATCTCAAGTTAACAATATTCTGTAAAAATTAGAAATATAATTTTAAAGAGTTACGTCACGGTGCTCACTACTCTGTTCTCTCTGTCATTGCAACACATAGTTTTCACTGTTATTCTAATGTTGACGAAATCTATCATTTTAACAATTTCATTGGTATTTGTATGACGAAAATAATATTTGTTACGTTAGCAGAGCTTTAGCTTTATGTTTGATGAACTGTTTTTCGTTGGTTCAACTATTGAAACGGTCAACAGCAACGATTGAATCGACAAGCAGCTCGGTTGGTTTTTACCAGGAACATTTATTACACTGAAAGCCCAGATTTGAGATGCAATCAACGTCCTATTCGTACCTTTGCTAGGCGCCTTTTTTCTTTGTCAGCCATTCACAGTTGCTTTCTGAGCTTTTTGTTGTGTTCTCTTCGGTGAAATTACGCTAGTGTTTGCTGCGAGCTGACTTTCAGGAGGCATTCAATCGGCATCACGCGTTGGTTTTTAGTCAGAATCATGGTCCACACCGAAAATCTGAAGTTTAATTATGACAGGGAAGAGATACCGTGATAGATAAAAAGATGTGGAGTAATATTGTTTTCGGAGAGTGCTACAGAAAACAATAGGGTCACGGAGCCCCAAGGTGAAAAATTGTCTGATGACCCTGCCTAGTTTTAACGGTATCACATGCCAGTGAAAATCCAGGTCTAAGATTTTGACGAGTGACACCCCAAGAGTTGTAAAGATGGAACACCAATACATATATTTTCGCCCTTCAACAGTCTTCTCGCTGTCTCACAGTCTTACTCCGACACTTAGTGAATGCCAATTTTGTTGTGTGGTCCTTGGTGATTGAAGATGCTTGCTCCCAAATATGAAAAAGAGGGTAAAGTTGTAAAAGTGCAGCATACTCCATTTCATACACCATGGCCAGTTTTAACCACCTAACTGAGCAATGTAATTTTTAGCACCATCCAGTTTTTGTATCTCTACGTTTTCCGGTTTTTTGTATGACTGCTCATAACACTTGGCTCAATTTTCCCTTTTTACCCCTTTCAGAGGTTGCTACTGGTTAAATTATTTCAGACTGCCACTACTGCATACAATTTCTTATATTTTATTTGTCTAACAGCACTAATTCTAAGACCGCTGACGGCCTTCCTTTCAGGATGAGGTAGTAATCACCTAACTTACATTGAATTCGTAAGACGTAGGTAAGAGGCCTTCCCGTGTAAAGCCTCCCACCGAGCCTCCACTCCAGTTTGTTAATGATATATCTGATTATTTTAATTGTTGTTGAAGTATACGTTTAGTTTTGTAATATTCAGGGCGCCTGTGTTTATACTCCTCTCCGCTTAACTACTTGATTTCTCGAAGAAGCAAACAGTTCCTTCTGGTCACAACACTCGAAAACTGAGGGCTGCAACCTTGTCGACCTATGTATCGTCAGCTTTAGTGTGTTTTTTGCTAGTATTTTGCTATCCTTTGATAGGCATTGTCTATGGTAGAATATTTCCTTTTTTGTCCCCATAGGTACTCACTTAGCCATCAAGCTCATCACACCCCTCACAACTAAAGAGCATCATGCCACACATCTTTCACTTTATTAACCACATCATTTCGGAGACATCCTACACATTTTGGGTGTACATGACACAACCCACTCGAATTTGTCGTTTTGTCCATTTTTTAAATGTATCTTGATTTTATCCCCAAAGCTAACATTAAAATCGCAATTGGCGGGTCTGGAAATGTGGTTGGTTTAATTTTTGTGTGGGTTGTTTGTTCTGTCGCGTGGACATAAATAGTTCGTATGTTTTCTTTTCTGACAGTTTCAGTTAAACGCCTCATGGTTCTTGGAATGTGTACTAATAGCCAACTAAAGCATTTTATCAACAGACAACCAAAATAAGTCACAATGTTAAGAGGACTTATAAGTAAAAAATATTGCGAACAACACACATTACAACGTATTCTAATTAGTTTGAATTAAAGAATGCGTAAATGTCCATCATCATTTGTTTGGCTTGTTGTGTGGGGACATGATTCCTGTTGTTTATGTGATCCTTGAGTGAGTGTAAGATATAGGCACAGTGTGGTCGTGTGTTCAATGTTGTAGATATTTACGAAGAACACGATATATTCCGTTTCAGTTATGTCTGGTTGTTTTTTGTGTCTTCTTCTTGCCGTAAGACACTCACGAAGGTTGTGCGGAGTGTTTTTTCGCGATGTTGAATATGGTCCCTCTGCCGGACATAGACTCGGTCAAGTACGCTGCAACGCTGGTAATATGAACTTCCGAGGCTGATAGCGCTCCCATACCTACAACCACCACTTCTTTACACTGACAAGGCCTTGATTTAAAAGCGCTGACGACTAGTCCAGAGGCATTATCTCATCGAATACTCATCTATGAGCGTACTCTTTATATATCGTTATAGTAACAAGTAGTTTTACCTCGTTGATGTTTTGATGTAGGATCTTATAATCACACATGATCTGCGACTCTTTGCGAGCCACGCGTTGGTTCCAAGCGTCTTTCTGCTTGGTCATCACGTGCCACTCTGCTCAACTTGCTTGTGTATCTCGTCAATCTGATCTTGACGTCTACGGTACATGCCTTCGAGGGTGCGCGTTTTTTGACAGCTGAGTTCATTTTCAGTTTTTTCATTACCATATATTTTTCATATGACTCGGGGACCCGAACATAGAAGTATACATCCCAAGGGCCCATCTAGATGCCTCCCATTAATAATTGTTTGCCTCTCACGCACTTTTAGATGCGGTGATGCAAGGTCACTGCCTTAGTAGCTACTTGTGTTGTCCATACAAAGTTGACGCGGCTGCATTTCCCTAAAGTGTCCTACTGGCTTTTGGTTTACGATTCCGCTTTCACTTTTAAAGCACTACAGTAATCTGGCAGCTTGTAAGATCGCTTTATTTATGTTCGATTCTCTTAAACGGAGAGCCTCTTTCGCGGCCAATTCCTTCGTGAACGGCAGTCAAAAATTACGCTTAACTCTTCTCAAGGTGTGCTACTCCTTCGCGGATATGCCAGCCTTTGCGCCTACCTAACAACAACTCTGTTGCATATCCACTTTGATGACCTGAATGACGTACATGCCAGTGGCTGTCCCCAAATCCTCACCGAAGCCTCTTTTGTAGGTGTAAAAAGCTAGCAGAGCTTTTTTTTGTGATCTCGTCTTCTTTTCTTTCCAGCTTTATCGGAGTGAGACAAATTCCAAGGTTTTGTGTTTCAGAATTGCAGGATTTATCACTGCCAATTTCGCATTGTGGAAAGCAGGGAATTTTCCCTGTAACGCTTTTCCCGTGCACGAGCTGCAAGTGCCGTTTTTCATACAGGCTGGCTAATCTTTGGCAGGAATTAACCTTTGATCCGAAGTCCTGAGTCTCGTCGGCGTTGTGACTGCGCTCGTCCCTTCTGCACTGAAGATCTCTAGAATTTCTATCACTAGTATTGTCCATAAAATCGATCCTGCCACCCTGAGGATGTGGCCTCTCCAGAGCCCTTTTATCTACTAAGAGCCAGCTCCCAAAATTGCGACGCACCCTCCTCCATGTGCATAGAATCGATATATGACAAATCTCACAGAGTCTGAGTGTCATGTATAAATCCATGCAGAAGGTCCACGTTTACATTCTTGTTAGCACGCATGGAATGCAATATTGTTGTAGCCGCTTTGACATACACACCACACCAAAACCACTTTGTGCATCCATCGCTCCCTCATCCATGTTAACAGACAACATTTCAAATATTTGACTGGTTCCTCAGCAACAAATCACGACCAGCAACCGCTCCTTTATGCAAAAGTAATTTCATGTCAGCTTGCACTGAAAAAAGAAAACACAAACTTTGCAGGATAGGCTGCCGAGTTTCGGACTGAAGTGGTAAGTCTGGGCTTTTGTTGAAGTAATCAACACTGCACCCTTTTATTATTGGACGCCACCGTATTGGAACGTTTGCGGAAAAAGTAGGAGCGCGTTGTAGTGACAAATTATAAGCAACTGCGTTAAGGCAACAATTGTCAACGACAATCGTCACAATAGACGTATACCAACAATAATAAGACAATACGACGAGGAACACTGCGCGGACTATGAGATATTTTATTTATTTCTGTGGTGTTTTGACGGCTGTCGTTGACACAAGCACAGAAAGGGTACCGGGGAGCAGACATATGATGCATAAGTGGCGATTGGCGACTTAAATAGATTTAAAGTGGCGTGTAAACAAATAGTAATGCAACAGCACACCCTTACCCGCCACCAGACCTAAATATGTAAGTAGAAACATATGCCAGATATGACATGTAAAAATAATTCCTTGCATTTTGCATTAATGCAACAGAAAATTGACATAAAGCCACTACACCAAGAGGACGCGCCAGCAGAGGATTAAACGGAGTTAAAGTGGTACAATGAAATATTATTACAAGAATTTCATTAATTTTGTTGTGAATGTGTGATTTGTTGGTTTTGCGCACACGCCACCACATTCCCGCACACGTAACAATGAGGTCAATATGCGGCATCATGCTGTTACAGAACGAGAGAGGGGGGAAACGTAAAGAATGTGAATATGTTTGGAGCAGCTGCCATTTGCCTGCGGAAATATGTTTAAATATGTGTGTGTGTGTGTGTCAACTACGACTGGAATTTTAGATTGAACGTGTGCTCCGCATGGCATATGCGGATCAGCTTTAAACATTGCTGCCACATATTACTTGCGTATCATGGCTCATATGCAGCACGCTGCTGCATGAACGACCATGCCTAGCAAAGCTGTTGTCGTACGCGTAAATCAAAACGTATATAAAAATTGCTAGGAATAACCAAAAAGTAATTTATTTTGGAGGCAGATTTTTTGTCAGATTTGGCGTATTTTATTGCTATGGCGGCGACACACGTCCATTACAAAGGTCACGTTGGGCCTTTTTGTTGCCACCACAAAGTTTTGCTTCCTTTGCGCTTTTGATATTGCCGCTTGCTCTTATTGTCAAATGATCTGCTAGTTTATGTACAAGTATGTATGTTTCTTTGTACATAAGGGTGGTCCCGCTTGGAAGAAGGTTTTTCGCTTCGGGAATGTAGTAACACAGTCTAACTTAGGTCTAAGCGTTGCCTGTGTTAGGTGGTTCCGTGGCTTAAATCGTCCTACAAAATATTTTCCACCTAATGTCAACAAGAAGAGAGAAGCAAGTTTAGGTTAGGTTATTTAGAGTGGCCACCGGTGCGAGCACCAGTGCACTTAGGCGCAAAAGGTCCCCATTGTGATACCCACGTGGATCTCTCCCCTACTCAAACCAACTGGTCGATTCAGCAAATGTCAGGAATTTCTTAGGTTCCAACTTAGCCGATCACAAAGATCGTCAAAGAGTGGAGATCCTCAGAGATTTCCTTCCTCTTGCGCCAAAGCGCAGGACAGTCGCACAGAAAATGCTTGACTGTTTCTATCTCCTCTTCGTCTTTGCAGCTCCTGCAGTAATCATTATAAGGAGCACCAGCCGTTGTGCATGCTTCCCGATTGCTATGTGGCCGGTTATAACTCGACCACCAGAGATATCCCCAAGATCCAGCCCCCCTTCTAGAGAAGAGGGACTGCTTGTTCGTTTTCGCGTCCCATTCAGGCCACACGAGCTTAGTGTGGTAGCAGGTTACGAGATTGCCCATCTCACACCCGCTTCCCTAAGGAAAATTCTTTTCAAAGTGAGCTTACAGGTAGCGCGCGCATGCTCAATCCCTTCCAGGACGACGAAAGCGGAACGGATGTGCCCCTGCTTGCAAGTTCGTCAGCCATCTCATTGCCCTGTATTTCTGAGTGTCCAGGCACCCCATACCAGACTGAGGGAGGTTTGCTCAGTCGATCTCGTTAAGAGATTTGGGGCACTTCTCCACTGTCCTGACTTACATGTGACCGATCCAAGCGCTTTTAGTGCAGCCTGGCTGTCAGAGTAAATACAAATTTTATTATAGCCGTATACAGCATTCCTCAGGTGATCAGCGGCCTCATTTATAGCAGCCACGTCGCCTGGATACCCTGCAATGATGAGTTGGCTAAAGGATAGATTCACCCTAGTTGAGGTGCAAATCCCCGCTGCCCACCTTTTTATCCAGTTTGAGCCGTCAGTATAAATCTGCAGCCTATCGCTCAGGTCCGGCGGCCTCTGAATAACAACCTCGTACTTCATATCGAAAAATGCAGAGAGAAGCAAATGCATACCGCAGTTCTCTATTTCTGGCGGTCTGAATTTCAAGTCAAACTTTTTGTATCAGAAATACTTATATTTTGGCGGGATTTTAATCCGATATTTTCTAGAACGGGGTTTCGCCCATTTCTCAATGTGCTACCTTAAATTTCTTTTGATCCATAATTTTTAGCCTACACATTAACCTGGTCGATTTGTATGGACGCAAGTTAACCGATGTCGCGCCACAGATTTTCGACAGGATTTGACTCAGAAAAAAGTTCCACTACGCATAACCCAAACAATTTTTTTTGAGCCTGCGAAAAAAATGGCG
>JARSSU010018353.1:0-16218 GCA_029619165.1 Eurosta solidaginis | reverse complement strand
GATCATTTCAGGACAATCTCTAGATCTTCCTCCCGGTTATTTTTGCATAATTTTATGGATATTTTGGCATAATTTCCACACCACTTCGGGTTAATTTCTAGATTTAAGATCTCATTGTGGCAATACCAGGAACATTTTAGGTTTGTCTTCATCGATCTCATTTGGGATTCATTCAGAATTATTTGCGTTATCATGCTGTGACTTTTTCGTGATCGGCTAAAGACTGTTTCGGAACTGTCTTGTGGGCAGTTTCAGAATAGGAATAAGGATCATCCCATCGCTGGGAGGATGTTTTTTTGAGCGTAACAGCTCTGATCAACTTCAATAATATTTAGTATATTTGTGTATATATCCAAGCAATTTGAAGTAATACAAAATTAATGTTAAATCCAACAAAATGGTTTGTGTTATTTTCTTCATGCGGACGAGGCCGAGTGCCAAGTCTGCGTAAAATCAGTTGTCTGATAGGTTGGTTGCTGTGCTGCCCGGCCAGGGAGACCGGTTCCAATTAGCATTCTAGGCGCCATTTTGTTGGCTTCGACTGTGTTCTTTTAAAATGGATATGTTATTGGTTATTATGTAGTTAAGTAGTTTAAGAAAACTGCTTTATTGACTATTACTCCGTTCCGTTTATATAGCTGCTTGTGAAAAAATGATTATCTGTAACCGAAATGTGTCTTTTAATTATTCCTCTTGATATCAGACATAGCGAGCTACGAAATTACTCGTTTTAGGATTAGTTCGTAATATCGTTGCAGGCTCCATTACCAAAGCAAACTGCGTTTGAAACTTACCTAAGACTTATTTGTAAAGCAACAATAATACTTCCTGAGGGTTTTGAGAAGTGATGCATATATCCAGAAAACATCAATGTTTATGTATGTTTGTTTAATGGTGTGTTCAGTTTATACTTATATTTAAGAATTCGTGAGCTTAACACCGGCTTGAATTTCAATTATTATGTTTTTTTCTAAGAGAAACTGAAAAGAAAGAAACATGAATGCTTAAATATAAGAAAACATCAAAAAAAATATTTCTCCAGCCTTCGAGAAGTATATAGTTCTCAAATTGATATCTCAAGTTAATATCTAACAACCTTTAGGAAATTTTTCGGAAGGCATAGTGTTCAGATCTACTACCAGCACTTTTCCGGTTGATATCCCACACTGAAATCGAGTTGAGGTGGAAATGAAATAAAAATTGTGGCAACCTCAACGCCATTAACTGTTTATTGTACAGAAAGTGGTTGGTATCTGAATGTGAGACCAATTAGAGAATCACCCTTGAATATAAGTTAAGAACTGTGTTTATCGCAACTGAGAAACAGCATTTTTATACTTTTCATGAAAATGAATGCTATATTAACTTTGGCACGAATCTCAAAACTGTAAGTCCTTACAGGAAAATAGATGGACCCACCATTAAATATACCGAAATAATCAGGATGAAGAGTTGAGTTTATTAAGCTATGTCCGTCTGACTGTTTGCATGCAATCTAGTCCCTCAATTTTTGAGATATCTTGATAAAATTTGGTGAGGCGGGTGTATTTAGGTGTCCGATTAGACATTTAGCGGAACCGACCGGATCGGACCACTATAGCATCGGTTGTATGATTTTTCAGAAAAAGAGGATTTTTATCATATCTTCCTCAATTTATGAGATTAAAGCTTCAAACTTCACCATATAATTTCGTATATTGCACATGTTGTTATCTGAAGAAATGGATGAGATAGGTGGTATATATAGTATATATCCCCTACAACCGATTGTTCAGATAAGAAACTTTTCGTAATTACTCCCCTATTTTAAGAGCTAGAGGATTCGAATTTCAACGAATGCTTACGTATATAGCATATATTGCTGTATGAAATAAAATAATAAAAAAAAATTTTTAAGTTAAACGGTTTTATTGAAAACAATACTTACATGAAATAATAAAAATACGAAAAGCTAGAAAATAATTAGGTAGGTCCTAGGTACTAGTCATCACACTCCTTATCAATCTAGGGCGTTGATCAGACAATTAAATAAAAGCGTTGGGTGCGTGAAATTTCTAAAAATGTGAGGCGTAGCATAACCTGATTAAGGTTCAGTTGGTTTTACTTATGACTATCAATAGAAATATGACGCGTCCAACGCTTTTATTTAATTGTCTGATCAACGCCCTAGATTGATAAGGAGTGTGATGACTAGTACCTAGGACCTACCTAATTATTTTCTAGCTTTTCGTATTTTTATTATTTCATGTAAGTATTGTTTTCAATAAAACCGTTTAACTTAAAAATTTTTTTTAATTATTTTATTTTCAAGTTTTTAGTCTTTATTTAATTGCCTATTATTTCTAATTCTATTTAGTTTATTTAGTGACTCATTATTACAAGAACTCTTTCCTGACAATTTGTAACAACCTAAGTCCTCAATACATAATCCTTCCAAAGACTTTACTCGACTCTGCGCCACGTATGCTTGTCCCTCCCCAACTCCAAAATATTTTGATGTCACTTCTACTGGACTGTATACAATATTTGTTCCAAATATGAGCCAAATCGGGCATCATAGGTCGCTTTCTATTCATGTATGTATTATGTGTTCCAAATATGGACCAAATCAAATCGGACCACAAATACGATTTTTGTGAATATCTCGATCCTTGTGCCACCTAGCGGCGATTTTTTTCTTATTATAGCATTGTCATCGGGTTCTGAACTATATTCCAAGTTTCAAGCTTGTAGCTTATCGGGAAGTTACTTAAATTTCAATTACAAGATTCGTTCACAACGGCCGTGCATGCGGGCGTGCAGCCTGTCAACTCAAGCTAAATAAAACCGTTTAAAAATCATAGAGATCGGTAGTATATATAGTATATATATGGTGGTACATATATATAGTATATATATATAATATATGTATGTAGTATATATATATTTTCGCAATTTCAGCCCCATTTTAACAGCTAGAAGCTTCAAATTAATTAATTTATTTATTTATTCATTCAGTCTAAAAAGTACAGGCTTTCTTACAGTCTAGTTAAAAATAGAAAAGAGTTCAAGCTTAAACTTATATAAGCTATTATTAAAATTAAGAACACTGCTATATCGATTTGCTAGATGTATAGTCCTGGATATAGGCTCATTCATAGCATAGTTCGTTCTATGAATTGCTTCGATAAATAGTCTATTATTCCGTAGATAACGCCGAGGAACATACGGAATGAATAAGTTGGATACGTCGGAACAGCTGATGTTAGAGTTTATAACATTATAAGCAAAGATGAGTGAGAAACAAGTTCTTCTGTCACACAAAGCCTGAAGACCTAGCAATTGCCGTCTGCTAGTGTACGATGGGAGACCATCGGGCCAATGAAGCAAACGCAAAGCAATTTTTGTAAAAATTTGTTGAACTCTCTCAATTTTGTGCTAGTAAGCTTCATAAAAGGATTCCATATTATTGAGCAGTATTCTAGACGACTTCTTACCAATGAGGTATAAAGTGCCTTCAACGTCATAGGGTCCTTAAAATCTTTTGTGTTACGTGTAATAAATCCAACCATTCCACAGTGTAACTTTTCACTTTTAGGATGCCAAAGGTCCAAAAAATAATGCTCTCCAATCTCAAAAATATTTTGACATACAACAGATTAATAACCAGCTGTTAAAGAAATGTATACAGAGCAAAGTAAAAAACACACGATCACCATGATAAGCAAACTTGAATAATTGAAACAAGTGTAAAAATCATTTCACAGTCCAAAATTTTTTACGAACTTTGTGGCCACGTGGTGGATTTTTCGATAACTGTTTTGATTTCAAGCTATTTTATTTAACATACTTGGGTAGTTTATAACAGCATTGGTAAGTTTCAGGTACGTAGGCATTTAAAAAAAAATTTTTTTTTAGACAGCCACTTAAAGTTTGGTAAGCTAAGAAATTTTTTCGATTTCAATGGAATAAAACTTGCCTGATTCCGCCTAATTCCATTGAACGAATACATACACATTAAAGGGAATTTCATATAGTTTCAGATAAAAAAACAAACCATTGCGATATTTTGTGTTTTTCTTTGTCAACTTAAAGTCTCTATGCCCTCGCTCACGTATGAAGCGAGGTCACTGCGCTGGAATGTCCTCAATTCAAGTCTACAATACTAGATCCCAAAAAAGATAGTTATACCTGAAATGGTAAAAAACCCAGAAAATGAAACTTGGGCACTGAATAGCCTTCATTCTTTGTCATATGAGTTTTCCCATAGTTAACGAGTTGTGCACTTATTCCATCAACTTATGTTATGTATGTATGCACGCCTACCTGAGGGTCGTCTATTATGGGTGATACTTCTAAGCAATTGAGTGCTTCGGGAATATACATATGTATGTAACATCACATAAACGCGTACCTACCGCTCTGTCGGCATATACATCATCGCAAAAGTGCTACATATGTGGGGCTTCTCCAAAATTTATGAACAATATGCGAGCCCTGTCAGAGCGAAATGTTGACAAAAGCCATGCTTGCTTTCGGAATTTTCCCTTTACATTCTTGCATACTATGCATGGAATGTATGCTACACATAGCTTATCGAATGGAAATGAATACCTGGTGTGTGCGGGGCCAAGAAAATAAGGAAAGGTGAAAAAGAAGAAAGAACATATCCAAAATTGGTTCAGGAAAGAAGTTGGTCTTTTGATTGATATGCCAAAGCAAAAAACCGGCAACACAAATGATGACAACACTGCGAGAAGATTCTTTGGAGATTCTGAAATAATATCAGACATGACCGGCGTAAACATCAATCTTTTGAAAAGGTTTCATACAATACATTTATGCATAGGATGTGGGTTTCAAATAAATTCTGAAGCTTTTGACCACTATGTGACAGAGACAAGGGTACTATATTTATCGCAATATGCTTGGTACAATATGCCAGTGAGCGTACATAAAATTCTGTTTCATGGAAAGAGTATAATCGTGTCTGCTATTCTTCCTATTGGTCAACTTTCGGAAGAAGCTCAAGAGTCGAGAAATAAAGATGCACGAAAAGTGATTCATAATTGATTCTATTAAAGTCGCGGTAAGTTATTAGACAGGTGTCCTAGTTGCTTGAAAGTCATAGGTCGTGAAGATCAAGTCACGCTTTGAGAAACTAGGGGCTGATAACTGGTTGTAGTGGATTGACTTTTGAAGATCACTGACAAAGCATAAATCGAGTATGGTGCTATTTCTGCGAGTAAAATGCTTTGGCGAAGAGGTATTAATAGGATATAGTCCAAGAGATTCCATGGAAAGTTTTAAACAATTGCCTTCGAACAGGTTGCTGTTGAAATCACCAGCTATTATAATGCTACTGTAGTTGTTTAGTAGTGGCTGAATGAAAAATCCAGAAAGTCAACTTGGCGATTGGGACGGTATACACACCCAATAAGAAGCTTGTTTTGATCTGAAAAAGCCTCAACAAACACATATTGCACGGAGTCAACATCACTAGAAGTACAACATATTCTACAACAGAGCGGGCCACACAAATACTAAAACAATTTCATAAGTGTGTGCAAAAATTGAGTGAAAATTCCCCACAGTGTTCTAAAAGAAAATGTGGGCTGTGAAGTTTGAAATTAAAAAGGACTTTGGTTATTTGATTTCAAGCTAATCCTGACTATATTTACTAATATTCGTATAACTAAGAACGCGGAGGTCGAGCTAGTCAGATAAAACTTTTTTATAAAAGAAGGTATGGTGTTTATTCAAGCAAAATTTACTTTAAAAATTCACTTTTTCATTAGGAAAGAACTATAAAATAAAGTAAATGTAAGAATAGAAATATATATTTTCAAAACATAAAGTTATTCAATAAAAAACATTTATGAAAATTAATAAAACTAAGTAAAACGTGTAAAAATATATTTATATTAAATTGTCAATATTTATTAAAACTTAATTAATTATTACTAATTATAAATAATTAATATTTTAATTGTCAATATTAATATGTATGTTCAAAGGAACTTAATAATGCTAACTAAAACGTATTAAAAGTCACTTTAACATTGCAGCATATTGTTTTTATTATGTGCCCAAAAAGTAGCATGGAATTTTCCTTTTGCATTCACTGTTGATTTTAGTGCGTGACAAGCGAAAGCAAACGATCGTGATCACACATCGTTAGTGTCGGTGTGAAAATACGAACTCAAATTGCACAATGTGCAACTTTTGGCCGGCTTTGTTCTACAAGATAAGCCGTCTTTTACATATATTGCAACACCACCACAATGACCACTCCGATCAGCCCTGAAAAGTTGATAACCATTAACTTTTACCAGACCATTGCTGTGCCGTAACGTAAACCATGTTTCTGACACACACAGATCGTCAATTTCCGAATCTTCAAAAGGGTATCTAAACTCGTCAATCTTTTTATACAAACTTTGCGCATTAATGTGAATAAGATTTAACACGCAAGCTTGTTTGCTAAGTATACGCAGCATTGTGTAAATAGAGTCTTTGGAGCACATTACATTACAGTTAGATATCATATAGCGTTTTCTTTTCTGAAACAAATTGTTGCCTAAGTAAATGGTAAAGCTTTAATAGTGTGTTATGGAATCGCATTTTCGGTGGAAGCAGTAAGGAAGGCGGTCGGCATGTTTTGGTGGTGCACAGTGGCTAGTCATTGTCGGCTGGGACGGGTCCTTGCCAACCTTACTGTTCCTGCGCCATAAACAGAAAAAAGTTCCTATCATGCCTATCAAACTAACAACTGTCAAATTCAAAAAAAAACCGACAGAAGCGCAGAGACCGACTCAAAACGCGTATCAATACAAATTAAAACGACATCCGGTTGAACCGGATGCCACGGACGGACCGTTAACATTCAGAAATTTAAAAATTCAAAATTCAAAAAAAACTGACGCAAAAATAATTACCGAACCGGACATGGCCGGTTACTAACGCTAAAATCAAAAATCAAAAAAAAACTGCTGAAAAATTAAAAGAAAACAAAAGGAAATAATCAAAGAGGGCCGAATATATATAGGGGGCGCCGCGGGCGGTGTTGCGACGCTCGGTGCTATTCCCACTCTCAAATCCATGGCCACCGACGCACCTATTTTTCGGTGGCCCCTTACCTGGATGCCTAAGTGCCTTCTAAAAGAATGTAGACGCCAGCATTCCCATTTTAATTACAATCTATTTATTTATACATCTTTAAATTCAAGGCATTACCTAATATAATATACTGTTTCGAACATAAGTATGCCGTTTCAATAAGGCCACGGAGCTCGTTTTATTTTCTATCCTTATGGTGACGTATTTAATTTGGTTACAATAAATTCCATTTCATTTCGCTAATACGTAAGAGAATGCAAAGAAAATTGCCTTTAATTAAATAAGTCAACTGGAACAACGCTCCAGTAGAGTTAGACTGCAGTGTCCTAACTGCGACAACGCTCGCCCGTGTGCATCAAATTTGTTTGTACGCACTATTTATATATATATATATATAAAGACAATTCCGAATGTAGCAAAACTAGAAGTAAGTGTTATTGAAGCGCAAGTGGAAGGAAAATAAAAGGAACCCAACCCCTTGGAATGCGAAACTTCTTAACTAAATGTTTAGGTACAATTTACAAATTTTAGTGGTCTAACCTAATCTTAGAATATTATCTGGAACTTCTATGATTGCATTTAAATTGCATACCAATGTTCTATGTTCTGAATGTAATACATACTTTATCTTTTTGCAAGTACAATTGCATTAAATTCATTTTTATTTGTCTTATTTCGAGTCTATGGAAATTTGATTGCCACACCAATAGATATGGTCGGGCAAAACTCTCGTAACAATTTAATAAGCTTTTATAGCTTTAGTCTTCGTTGGTACATACCAACTTGTGCCTTGTGATCATATAGAGATCATGCAGTTTATGCATTTTTAGGTAACGTTTCAGTCGCAACAGTATAGTGTAGCAGTAAAAAAATATTTCAAAAAAATTATAGAACGAGTCCCTTGTTGCGACTAGATTCTAATTTCTCGCGGAAAGGCATATGTCGCTAATGTGTAATGCATTACCAATTCACATGGATTTCGCATGTATATATATATTGTTACGGATATTAGCATCACTAAGCTATACCATCACTAAGGCGATTCTAAGGCCATGCCAAGCAGTATTTACGTCAATAATCAAATCATGTATACACATATATAAGGCAGCCGAAAGAGATGTCACACACAGATGCATTTACTTATACGCCTATGTGTGTGCGAGAGACTGTAAACTACAAACTCACATACATCTGAGAGACGCTGAAAAGTAGAAAATTGTAAACAAGTAGAAACTATATGAGAACTATAAACACTCGAAATAGTTGGTAAGTTCTGGAAATAGAAGAGCCTAGATGTATGCAGCGTAAACTATAAAAGCGGCACAAGCGAGTAAAAAGTAATTCAGTTTGATTTGAGATTTGGATTAAGCGCTATCTAGCGAGCTATAGCAGTATTATTTTGAATAGTAGAGTTTCATTTGAGCTGTCAATCAGTTTGGTTATTAAGTAAGCTATTCGTTGCAAAGTACAAGTGTGATTGTGAAGTACTTGAATAAAGGCCATTTTGCATTATTACATATTGGAGTTATTTATTCAACAGTTTAGCGATACGAACTTAGCAGAGGGTTGCAAATAAGGGGATTTGCAAGTAAATTCGTTACAATTGGTGTCAGAAGAGGAATTGTTGAATAAATTCCAGAGGACAACAAGGACATGGCAAAGTTCAGTGAATTAAAGATCCAGCAACTAAAGAAGGAGTTGGAGAACCGTGCATTGAATACAAGTGGCGTTAAACACGAACTTCGGGCACGGCTAAGAGAGGCAATGGAAGCAGAAGGAATTGATGTGGAAGAGTATGTCTTTCATCTTGATGGCGAGGAGACAACAAAAATTGAAGAGAAAAACGAAACATCGCAGACGGTTACCAGCACAGACTTGAACATGATATTGGCTGCAATATCCGCACAAACATCGACAGTAGCATCAATGTCGTCACAAATGTCATCGCAACTGGAAGAGCAGAAGACATATATGGCATCACAACTGGAAGAACAGAAGACATATATGGCATCCAAGATGGAAACTCAACTGGAAGAACAGAAAACGTATATGTCATCTCAACTGGAAGAACAGAAAACGTATATGTCATCTCAACTGGAATCGCAGGAGAACCGTATAACATCGAAGATTGTAGCACAAGAGGCACGAATATCCGAAATGTCGGCCCAAATATCAGCGCAGATCTCTGCTCAACTGGAAGAGCAAGAAGGACGTATTTCCTTGAAGTTGGAGGCGCAAGATACAAAAATTTTACAGTTTGAAGAAAAAATCGAGGCCGAGGTGGATGCTTTGAGAGGACGCATCGAGCAGTTGCAACTAAATCGCCCAGCAGTTTCAACGAGTAATCCAAAAGTAAAAACGCCATCCTTTGACGGTTCTGTTCCTTTTCAGGTCTTTAAGCTACAGTTTGAGAAGACCGCAGCAGTGAACCAAATGAATGCTGAAGATAAAGTTGCAGCTCTGTTCGTGGCACTGATAGGGCCTGCCGCGGAAATCTTACAGACCATCCCAGAGTATGAGCGGAACCACTACGAAACATTGATGAGCGCTTTAGAGAGACGTTAGGGAAGCGAGCATAGGAAACAGATATTCCAAATTGAGTTGCAAAACCGCTACCAAAAAGCAAATGAGACATTGCAGGAGTTTGCTTCAGATATTGAAAGATTGGCTCATCTTGCAAATGCAGACGCACCCGAGGAATACACTGAAAGGGTAAAGATTCAGAGCTTTATAAATGGTATACGAGATGTGGAAACGAAGCGTGCTACATATGCGAATCCAAAACTAACATTTGCTGAAACGGTATCGCATGCTCTGATTCAGGAAACAGCGTCGCTTCTGTGTAAGCCAGTTTTCAAAGCACGCCGTGTGGAAGTAGAAAGGCCAGAGTGGGTAGAAACAATTTTGGAAGCACTGAAGGGATCTCAACAGAAGAATGCCGGAGTTATTAAATGTTTCAAGTGCGGCAACCCAGGTCACATTGCACGTCATTGCGATCTTGGTCCTAATAGTTCCAACAATGTGGGTGGCCATAAACGCAAAGCTGGAGGAGATGAGCAAGAGCGAGTAAGAGGTAGAGAGCTAGATCCAGCTATTGAATGCCCTGTGATATCTGTGTCGCAAATTGGTAGAAAATCGAGCAGTCTTACCGTCAGAGGGAATGTGGATGGCAAAGAACGAGTACTGACTGTGGATACGGGCGCATCTCATTCCTTGATCCGATCTGACTTGGTCAACAGGAGAGTAAAACCGTTACCTGGAGCAAAGTTGCGTACGGTCACTGGCGAGTATAACCAAGTTCAGGGAGAAGTGATATGTGAAGTATTGATTGGGAAGGTCATGGTTCTACACAAATTTGTTGTGGCGGAGATTGTTGATGAAGTTATATTGGGAGTGGATTTCTTGGTTGACCATGACATCAAGATCGATATGCAGAGAAGGGTGATGCGTTATGAGAACCAAGATGTCCCACTTAACTTTAGTTTGGAAAAAGGGTTCAGCAGTAATCGGGTACTGGTGGAGAATACTCGACGAAGGCCACGAAATTCAAAGGTAAAGGTTGATAGATCGAATGGGCCAAATAAATCAAAATCAAAAGTACCTGCGAGAGAAACACTGGCATTGACAAAACCTAAAAGACGCAGGAAAACGAAGCAACGAATTTCCGAGAAAGAATGCGAGGGTAGTTTCAAGCCGGAGCGCACTACTGTTGTAAAATGTGGGAACGATACCGATTATGCAAAGGAAATTCGTCCAGCGCAAGCTCTACGAAGTGGTTCATTGACCAAACAACAGAGTGTGAAGGAACGGCCCAGGGTAATGAGTAGTAAGATGAAACACTGGCATGACAAGAACTTTAATTCGGAAGGTTTCTTGGCGGGAGATTTGGTACTGTTAAACAACCCTCACCGGCGGAAAGGTGTTCCAGCTAAATTTCTGTGCAGTTGGGAAGGCCCGTACAAAGTTGTGAAGAAGATCAGTGATACCATCTACCGCATACAAACCACTGGGAAACCACGAGTTAGAAGAGTGGTACATTTGGAGATGATAGCGGCAGTTAGATCGGGAGATTTGTCTGATCGGGACGATCAGACTTAGGTGGAGGGCAGTGTCACGGATTTTAGCATCACTAAGCTATACCATCACTAAGGCGATGCTAAGGCCATGCCAAGCAGTATTTACGCCAATAATCAAATCATGTATACACATATATAAGGCAGCCGAAAGAGATGTCACACACAGATGCATTTACTTATACGCCTATGTGTGTGCGAGAGACTGTAAACTACAAACTCACATACATCTGAGAGACGCTGAAAAGTAGAAAATTGTAAACAAGTAGAAACTATATGAGAACTATAAACACTCGAAATAGTTGGTAAGTTCTGGAAATAGAAGAGCCTAGATGTATGCAGCGTAAACTATAAAAGCGGCACAAGCGAGTAAAAAGTAATTCAGTTTGATTTGAGATTTGGATTAAGCGCTATCTAGCGAGCTATAGCAGTATTATTTTGAATAGTAGAGTTTCATTTGAGCTGTCAATCAGTTTGGTTATTAAGTAAGCTATTCGTTGCAAAGTACAAGTGTGATTGTGAAGTACTTGAATAAAGGCCATTTTGCATTATTACATATTGGAGTTATTTATTCAAGAGTTTAGCGATACGAACTTAGCAGAGGGTTGCAAATAAGAGGATTTGCAAGTAAATTCGTTACAATATAAAAAAAATATGGTTCAGATTGACACATTCAAATATGTAAAGTACTATATATACTGGTGACACTATTCTGTAACTTGACTTGAATAAAATAATTCGCAGAACTCGAACTTTTATAATTTTGGTTTTCGATTTCTTGATTGTATTGACTTTTCACAAGCTTTACAGAACAATGTTTCTTACTCGCAAGATTACAGAACTGGTTTTACATTGCACAACCAATAGAGTTAAGAGCACCAAAATGTCCGAATTCATATACCGTATTTTCGAATCGAGTTACAGAAAATGTCTTTAGGTTCATTAAGTGTGTTTGGAGTGAATTACAAAATTTGAAACGATATTCTGTAAGTGACGAATTTTATCACTTCATATAAATACATAATATAATTTCCCCGAGTTGGAACGGACTCACCCGGTTTCAAACGTTGTTGTTACTGTTGGTGGTTGTTGCGCTCTAGTCCGAGGTGATCGAGTGAACCTGGTGGCAATAAAACTTCGTGTTGACTTTACCGACCTGGATGATTTGGTGCTAATTTGGCGTTCGTTGTATTACGCTGCAGCGTACTGCTGGCCCTGGAGGCGGAGGTCTTGGTTTAAGAGTTTTCCAGCAATTTCGCTTGTGATGGTACTATTAAAACAATGGTTATTTGAATTCGTACTTATCGATGCTGTCGTATCAGTAAGATTCGTTGGCTTTTCATCCGTATCTTTAATTGCCTCTACAATAGATTTTATACGTGAAATATTTCGTTTAATATTGGAGCGCTTGCGTTTACATTCTTCTAGGGACATGGTGACTTTAATTTGTCCCTACAATTCGGCATTACAACGCACATCGCCTACCAACCGGATGCTGAAATCGATACTTCGAGATGGAACCTTCCACGCAACACAACTTTGGCAGACGAAGAATTCTTCAAACCACGCCGCATTGATCTCCTGCTTGGGACAGAGGCATTTTTCGAAGCGCTTGCAGTTGGCCAAATCCGGTTAGGAGCTAATTTACCAACATTACAAAAAACGTTGTTCGGGTGGATCGTGTCTGGCCGATATCAGCAAGAGCGTCAAGCGAATACATCTACTTGTTTGATGTCATGCGAAGACTCCATCGACGACCAATTACAGCAGCTTTGGAAACTCGAAGCTGTCAACGCACCACACAAGCAAATTCAACCGGAGCACAGCATTTGCGAAGACCACTTTTTAGCCAACACTTATCATGATGCCACTGGACGCATAACCGTAAGTCTGCCTTTCAAAGATAGTCCTACTTGTCTGGGGAACTCTTTCGAAACAGCGCGTCGTCGATTCATGTCGGTCGAGAGACGGCTATTAAAATCGCCTGAGATTAGATCGCAATACATATCATTTATGGCCGAATACGAAACTCTCGGCCACATGTCCATTGTTACAAACCCGATTCTAGATGAATCTCATTTTTTCATACCACATCATTGTGTCTTTAAGCCCAGCAGCGAATCAACAAAACTTCGTGTTGTGTTCGATGCTTCATGTAAGACGACATCGCAAAAATCATTAAATGATTTACTACTAGTTGGACCAACAATTCAAACAGAGCTGTACATACTTTTGCTACGTTTTCGCTTGTTTCGATACGCCATAACCGCAGACGTCACAAAGATGTATAGGCAAGTACTTTTGAATAATAATGATCGTAAATACCATTATATTCTTTGGCGAGCTTCGCCAGATGTAGAACTCCGTACGTATAAGCTAAATACCGTCACATATGGAACAGCTTCAGCGCCATACCTTGCAGTGCGCAGCCTACACTATTTGGCAGACAAATACATGCACGAGTTCCCAGTTGGTGCTCATGTGGTAAAGTCGTCTTTCTATGTGGACGATATGTTGTGTGGAGCTGACGACGTTGACGCCTTGAACACAGTAAAAACTGAAGTAATTTCTGTACTCAAGCGAGGCAACTTTCCTTTATCCAAATGGCACTCCAACCACCCAGACTTCAGAGAATGCCAAACTTCAAAGGAGCTCAACTTTACAGAAGACTTCGTCACCAGCACACTTGGTGTAACATGGAATCAACACAGTGATATGTTTTTATTCGCTTTCTTACCAAAGCAAGTCCATACTGCGGTTACAAAACGTACGATCCTTTCGACTGCATCGTCACTCTTCGACCCACTCGGATTGCTGTCACCACTTCTGATCACATCCAAAATCATATTGCAAGAATTGTGGCTTTTAAAGCTCGATTGGGACGAGTCCGTTCCACAAAACCTGCAGCAAGCTTGGAACAAATGTCTGTTATCACTCGGTTTGCTAACAACGCTTGCGGTGCCTCGTTATTGCCTGCAGCCGAACACATGCAATCTTCAACTCCACGGCTTTTGCGACGCATCAATTCGAGCATATGGTTGCGCATTGTATTTGCGCACCGAAGATGCCGATGGGAATATTGCTGTTCACTTACTTACATCAAAGTCACGTGTGGCTCCAGTCAAAAAACAATCGCTTCCGAAACTCGAGCTCTGCGGTGCGCATCTTCTCGCTCAACTGTACAATAAGGTAAAAAACATTTTTTCAAAGAAACCAATTTTCGCATTCTTTTGGACTGATTCGCAACTAGTGCTTCATTGGCTGCAACAACACTCGGTGACATTGTCAACGTTTGTAGGCAACAGAGTCTCTGACATACAGGAGTTAACAGCGAAGGGCCATTGGCGATTCGTGCCAACTCAACAAAATCCCGCAGACTTGGTATCTCGCGGCTGCACTGTCGATGACTTGAAAACATCGAACTGGTTTTCAGGTCCACGGTTCCTGCGTGAAGACGTGGCGAAATGGCCTGCTAAGGGAGAAAAATTCGACGTAGATATTAACATAGTCAACGCTGAAAAGCGAAAAAGCTTGTTTGCTGCCATTGTAGAAACAAATGACATCCTAAAAACCATCGAGGAAGTTAGCTCATACATACGCTGTCTTCGACTCGTTGCTTGGATGTTTAGGTTCAGTGACATATGCAGAAAAAGGTCCAGACAAACGACTTCTTCGCCAACACCTCAAGAGCTGCGGCATGCATTATATTCTATCGTTTGGATGATTCAACAGCAGCACTTCGCCGACGACATCCGTTTGATCAGAAAAAATCTGCCATTGAAAGGCACCTTAAAATATTTAACACCATTTTTAGACAATTCAAGCGGCTTTGAACTTATTAAGGTTGGTGGCCGATTGGACAGCGCAGATCTACCGAACGATCAAAAGCATCCAATCTTACTACCCAGCAACTCGCAATTTGTAACAAAATACGTTCGCTACTTACATATGCAAAATTATCATGCAGGCCCCAAGGCATTGGTAGCCTTAATTCGACTCCAATTCTGGATAGTCAACGCTAGAGACGTCGCTCGCCGCATTGTTCGCTCGTGTGTCCATTGCGTCCGCTACAGACCAAAGCTGTTGCAACAGATTATGGGACCGCTGCCACCTGCACGTCTCACACCTTCTCGTCCATTTGAACGCTGTGGGGTTGACTTCTGTGGACCCATCAACACATACTTGCGGATTCGTGGAAAGCCACCCAACAAGTCGTATCTGGCCGTATTCGTGTGCTTGGTCACCAAAGCAGTTCATATTGAGGTAGTATCGGACCTGTCAACGAAGGCATTTTTAAATGCACTTAAACGTATGGGTAGTCGTCGAAAAATGCCATGCGATATATATTGCGATAACGCTACGAATTTCGTCGGAGCAGCCAATCACCTAAAGGAGCTTAAGCAATTTCTGTTTAATCCTGATATACAAAAAGAAATTTTCAAATTTTGTTCATCAGACTTCATTAATTTTCATTTCATTCCTCCCAGGTCACCTCATTTTGGCGGGCTCTGGGAAGCAGCCGTAAAAAGCGCAAAGGGTTTGCTTAATCGCACGTTAGCAAACACCAAATTAACATTTGAAGAGCTAAGTACTGTCGCTGCTGAAATTGAAGCTATACTCAACTCTCGTCCACTATCGCCGTTGTCTTCAGACCCGAACGATTTCGGAGCTCTTACTGCTGGACACTTCTTGGTTGGTGAGTCCCTACGTGGTTTACCTGAGCGCTGCCTGGAACATAAAAATCTATCTAATTTGGATCATTTCGAGATGATCTCCTCAATTAAACAACGATTTTGGCGTCGTTGGTCCAAAGACTACATTAATGAACTCCGCTCACGGGTCAAGTGGACGACTCCTGAACCGAATCTCAATGTTGGAGCCCTAGTAATAATTCACGACGACAATTTGCCACCCTTGCGCTGGAAACTTGGTCGCGTCGAATCTACAGTACCTGGTAAAGATGGTCATGTTCGTGTTGCGCACCTCCGTACTGCTAATGGGTCTTGTTGCCGCCCGATACACAAATTAGCTATCCTACCTGTAACTT
>JARSSU010018352.1:0-45498 GCA_029619165.1 Eurosta solidaginis | reverse complement strand
GCCAACACACCAATGCTGCTGCCGTATTTGTGGATAAATTGCTTGTAGATCGTGCTGTGTGCAATACTTTCAGCTTTACTGTCATCTAGCATAGTTGAATTTTAGCGAAAATAGGTTGTATGTTTGTTGCTGACTGTAAATCATGTTTTGTTGCGTATGCATATTGTCGACTGTTGCAAATGGACGATGTATCATTGGCTTGTGATTATGTATGCATGTGTATACCTAAAGTGATTGGATGGATGATTGCATATTGAATTTCAACAATTTTAATTTGTTAATAATTTTCATCTTTTTCAAAACTCTAATTTATGTATTTTTTTTATTCTCCGTTTTATTGCGTATTTTGCTCTAAATAGTAATTCTTTTTTTAGTAATTACAAATGTATGTGGACAACCACGTAAGGGGTGAGGGTGTTTTTTTTTATAGTTAGTAAAACACATTTACGGGTTTCAGATAGGTTTTAGATACTACAAATAAGCCCCACACCGCACACATTATACAGGACATTACAACACTAAGTTAAAGGGATCAATATTGAATACTTCACTTCCTTCGCTTTATGTGAGCAATTAATTTATAGCATACTTTAGCGTGTTAAACATACCTTTCTTTGCAGCCCTAAACTGCACATCAACTTAAGATTTTTGATTGCAGCATCGTGCGTTGAACAGATGAATAGATTGCACGTATTTGCCATGGAGAGCGAACAAACAGCGCATCAGCCAGCGCCATATGACACGAAAAAAGTAGCCTTCCAACTTTTTTTGGCAACACCAAACACAGGAGAAGGTGAATTTTACCACGTGTCTGTTATGAGCGCTTTTTCAGACTTTGCAAGTGTAACTATTTTTTTCCCACTCGTTGGTACTTTATAACATTTTTCACAATAAAAAACTGCATTTTTAACAATGAATAGGAGCGAAATATGTTAGCAAGTGTCTTTTTAGTATAGTGGTGAAGTGTTTATAAATTGGTTCGAAAAAATTTTTTGTGTGTGAAATTGGCAAAGCCGTAATAAAAAATTCCAACTGCTAAGTCTGAAATTGTTTTTATATTTATAAAACTCAATATCTTGGTGCGGATTGTGACGAATGTGGGCTTTTGCATCAAAACTAAAACTCATCAACATGGGGAAATTTATTGTGACAACGGGGCCATAAGTTTTCATGTACTGGTGATATGTTTTCTAAAAGAATGCAACGAGTTTGCAAAATAAATAGGGAGAATAAGTAAAAATATTTGCACATCAACCAAGCCTTTTTTAAGGTATGAAGGACTATGAGTGGAAGCTAGAAAGCATTGCTATAATAGGACGCGGAGAGCATTTGCTATAAAGTTATAAGGGCAAAAAGGAAGCTGTATGGAAAACTAGAATTACTTATCGCCTAGCATAGGCTGTATAGCGCGCACTCTGCCGTCAACCTTTGGTTTCAAACGAAAAAAAGTTCTAGTCTGGATTAAGTTGATATGTAAGAGAGTGTAGATGCTTTTATGTATCGATAGTGGAAGGAAAGTTTGTAATAAAAAAAACGGTTACGCAAAGATTTTGGGGACTTTTAATACAAATTATTGTACTTTTTCTTGTAAATTAGTTATTGTTAGGCATGCAGTAGCGAGCCACGAAAATAGCAATTTCAATTTATTTGATTACGTTCTTATTTCGATGATTTAACTGAAAATTATGCAAACAAAACCCAATCTCAAACAAAAAACATTGTTCATTTTCGTAAAAATTCGAAACAAATTTCACGAAAAATTTCGAACTTATTATTCTAGATGTTCTCTAATCCAATTTTTAGTTCAAAAAAAAGACAAGTTTATAGGTTCTCAAAACTTGTATGAATCTTGGCAATTTTTTTTCCCAGAGGTTGTGTTTGGGATTTTCTTTTCATAGCTTTAATTTTTTATATGGAGCAAATTCTGAGACACCCTTCAAAAAAAAAAATTTTATTGTTAAAAATTTTATGCGAGTTTTCAAAAGGACCCATGGACTTGTAACTTTGTTAAAATGAAATTGATTGGGTCAAAAAAACTGCATACTCAAACATATACAAAAAATATAAATAATTTTGTTTAATGCTTTTAAGATGGTAGTTTCATTACAAATTAATAGAACTTTGCTTAAGCTATCGAAAAATAAAAAGAAACAGTTTAATTTGATGAAATTTGATTTTAAAAAAGTTGGCCACTGCTAATTTTCATATTCGCAGGCTTTTATGATTTATTGACTGCATATTTAGGTATTTCGTGCATTTTTCTATGGTTAAAATTATGTGCGGAAATCAACTCGGCGTTATAAAAAATGTTTTAGTTTACATACATCAGAAAAATTGCATTTCCCTAGAAACATAATGAAAACAAGTCGAAGACTAAGACCGGCCGCCTGAATTTTTTTTACACAATAAAATTTACGAGATTTACTTTTTTTCTCTAATCCATACTAATTTAATATAAAAATGTTTACATAAAAAAAAAAAAATCAATGTAAGGCGCGATAGATACTCCGAAGAGATCTAAGCCGACTTCTCAATTCCAATTTGCGTCGTGCTCCTCTTGATTGTCCCTACAAAAATTGGCCGCCGCCGGACAGAGGACACGACATGTTGTATGCGCTCACGCAACGCCAGCTGCGACGGCAAGTACTAGATAGTTTTCACTGGAGAGCTTTGTCATGGAAGAATTTACACCCGGAGCGCTGCAGACCCTGCGAGGGCGACCCGCTTAGAAAATTTTCTTCTAATATTGTGAAAAACCGTATTCTAAATTTTGATGTTGCTACCCGAGTGAACACAGGGCATCACGGGCGAATAGGCGGAAGCACGCTACCATCACACAGCGGTGCCGCCACGGTGTTACATACTACGAATAAATACAAATTAAGAAACGAAGATAATGATGAATCTGATTACAAAACAGCAAGGTGTACAATAACATACGAAGCATAAGTAAAAACAGCTTTAAAGAAACACGTGCATGTATCACAGAAACAAACAAACATTGCGTTCTACATCTCTAATCTCTGTACCAAACCACGCTACACACTACTTGCTCCTCATCTAATTAACGATACCCACAAGAGATCGCACAAAGTTTTCCAAATTTTAAATATGTAGCATCAAAGCTTAGTAATTCATGATAAAGAAAACAAAAACAAACTAAAATCACCCCGTACCTCCATCATGGAACGCGAATAGCAGCGGCATTGCAGTTCTTCAATGACAATCTTCTTTTTACTATTTTCGTTTATTTTAGGCACGTTCATCATTTGGTGTCGGAAACTAGTATGCAACCACATCTCAAAAACGTTTTTGAAAAATCTTGAAATTTTATTCAAAAGCCTTATTTTTAAAGCAAACGATCTGAGAAACCCTTTTGGAAAAAAAATTGTCCAAAAATCAATGCGAATTTCGAGAGACCATTAATGATACTTGCCCTTGCTGGTGTGTGAGTCGTACTAGTTCCCTGCAGCTATGCTCGAACTATCTCATTAAGGGACGAGTACTAGTTCTCATTTGTCCGCTCGGTATGGCAATTGTCCCCTTTGCAGACGTTTTCAACGCGTTCTTAATTGTACGGTTGTAGAGGGTAAAAATGGACGGTGTCTTTAAAAAAATCAATTAAAAATAAAAAATAATGTAAGGCGCGAAACCTTCCGAAGAGAATCTAAGGCCGAGCTTCTCTTCCAATTTGCGTCGTGCTCCTCTTGATTTCCCTACACCTTGGCGCGACGGGACCTACATGTTTTAAAGCGACTCCGAACGGTCATCTGCGGAAGGCGATGGTTTCACTGAGAGCTTTTCATGTAGCAATACACGGAGCGCATTGCGCAAACACTGCCGAGTGCGACCACGCCCGTTTAGAAAATATTTTCTTCTAGATTTGAAAACAAACCTTATTTCTAAAATTTTGATGTTGCTTTTGGCCCGGGGTGCGAACCCAGCATACGGTGTGATAGGCCGGAGCACGCTACCATCAACACCACGGTGCATTCATTTAACTTCAGACTTTAGCATTTTGGTATAAAAGTTTATACCAAACTGTTTCCGCCTCTCCGAGTTAGCACCAGTTCGGAAGTTTTCTTTAGTCTTAAAACTGTTATTGCGAAACTGGTGCTTTGCGTGCATGGACTGTCTCTTAATTTCGCTGCAGATTGCATTCATACATTTTTTTGTTTCATAAAATTATCGAAATTTTAAAAGAAGAATAAGGTTTATAAAATTTGAAAAAAAAATGTCCACTGCTATTTTCGTTGATCGACTGTTTTATACATATTACGATTAGAGTTAATTCACCCGTTCTTTATTCGGACCAAAAGCACGAAACACGGATAAATTTGGGCACTGACTTTGCAATATTGAAATAAGTTTTTACTTTATATTGTGACTGCAATAGGTTTAATTTATGTTTTCTTTATTATTTTAAACAAAATCAGAATGCTAGCAGACCTGCTTTGTGAACTGTCGAGTTTTAAAATTAAGATAAGAATATTACAAGATAATGATCATTAAATGATTCAATTAAATTCATTGTGAATTGTGATTCCAAGTGGCGAATGTTTGAAAACCGTTCCAACGGCAAAAAGGCCTATTAAATCACTGTTCGACTACTTGAATTATTGCTCAATAGTTTATTTACCATTTTTGTAAATGAATGGTTATTACTTTTTTTACATATTTCAATATGTTGCTTAACTGAATGCCATATTTTTTCTAATAACAAACACTTTAAAAATTCACAAAGAAAGTTGTATGAAAACCAAATGGGCAGCTCATGGAAATTCAACTCTTGTACCACGGGGAAAAACAAAGCAAATCTCTCTATCATCGCGGATAGCCAATTTCCCTTTCAGATTATTTGATATTTACATAGGTATGCCAATGGAGGAATGAAAAGATCACTTGGTAGAATTCACAAATGATAAAATTATCTTCGTGATGCATGCTAGACGTGTTCCTTATTTAGAGTTTGAAAAAACAAAACAATTAGTGTTTTTCGAAATTTATCTCAAAATTCGATTTTTTTTTTTTTTTAGTTGTTGTCATTTTTTTTCTTTCGCTAATTTTTTTAATTTTTTATTGTTTATCTTTTATATTATTTTTTTATACATACCCACATGTTTTTTTTCTTTTAATTATTCGTTTTAATTCTTTATAATTTCCTTTGTTGATAAAATTTTTGGTATTGATATTCAGCCCGACAAAAGTTACAACACGACGATGGTTAATAGGACATGTTCTGAATTTCACTTTCATCAGCTAGCTTCGGGAGCTGCTTCTATTCATTCATTCATATGGAATGCCCGCTGCACGCTTTGTAAATTATTTCATAATAAAGTACATAATATGTATATATATACTATATGTTGTTACTCCAAATTGTGCATATTTTAGATTATTGATATGTATTAATGAGCGAGACAAGCTCCTATTGCTCTAGATAACCATCGCCGTCGTGTGCCAAGTTTGTAATTATACTCAGCTGAGCAGAGCGCACCAGCGTATATTACTTTGTCGCATAACGGTATTCCGTAACGGTATAAACTAATCGAGATAGATATAGAATTCTATATATCAAAATTATCTGGGCGAAAAAGAAATTCATTTAGTCCCTGTCCGTCCGTCCTGTCCAGTAAACACGTATAACTTGCAGTAAATTTTTGAGTATCTTAATGAAATTGGTATGTAAGTTCCTGGGCACTCATCTCAGATCGCTATTTAAAATGAACGAAATCGGACTATAACCACGCCTACTTTTTCGATATCGAAAATTTCGAAAAACGAAAAAGTGCGATAATTCATTACCAAAGACGGATAAGCGATGAAACTTGGTGGGTGTGGGTTGACTTTATGACGCAGAATAAGATTAGTAAAATTTTGGACAATGGGCATGGCCACGGCCCTATTGCAAAAGGAGTAATTTAAGTTTGCAAGCTGTAATTTAGCAGTCGTTGAAGATTTCATGATGAAACTTGGCAGGAACCGTCTTACTCCTATTACTATATGTGTGTCTATATAAAACTTAGCTAATCGGATGACGAACACGCCACTTTTAAAACAAAAAATCCAATTTTAACCATTGAATAATGTACAGTAAATGAGGTACATATGTCAACATCAACTCCAGTAATGCTATGGTTTAGCAGCAACATATACAAAAATGAAGAAAATTTCAAAATGGAAGTGGATCCGCCTGTTTCATGTAATTCGTCTAGAAGAAAATGACATAAGTCGCAAACAAAAAATATCAATCTTGTGAAATGGTAAGTGCATATTATGACGATAGCTGTTTTCTGTGAAAATGGGCGGAAATCGGTGAAAGGCCACGCCCAGTCGGACACAGTGTTACACAGTCGACCTCGTGCCTTCCGCTCGGCCCTTTCAACGCGAATAACTGGATGCAAAAAACCAGACTTAGTTCAGTACTTTATGATGAACTCACTTCATCTGGGTATAAACACAATGGGCGAAATCCGACCACGCCCACTTGTTCGATATCGAAAATTCGATAAAAAACAAACATTGCCCAGAATTATATACAAATACGAATAAAAGGGATGAAACATGGTGTGTTGTTGTTGTTGATGATGAACATGGTTGATTGGATTGGTTTTCGACGCAAAATATAACTTTAGAAAACAACTTTGTTAATGGGTGTGCTACCTACCATATCAAGTAGAAGAAGAAATGAAAGTTCTGCAGTGCGCGAGCCGTGGAATCTGGAAGGAGTTACGGTTCGTGTATTACATATAGAAATAAAAATAACAGTGCCCGACAGATGATGTTCTGGGTCACCCTGGTCCACCTTTATGGGACGATATCACGAGAAAAGCGATTCACCCAACTCCCTTTTTAAAAAATACTCTTTAATACGTTTTCATTTGACTACCCATGTCATACAAACGCATTCCAGGGTACCTAGGCTCATTTTCCTACATGGTGATTGTCCCTATTGTGACAAAGGCTGAAGGAAAATCTTTCAAAAAAAATGGAGCACCACTGCGTCTACATTTGCGTCGATATTCCCCAACGTATGTGATGGAATAAACAAAACCACTCAGCTGAGTATGTAATGTCCGGTCACCCGAACTTAGCCTTCGTTACTTGTTTTTCCTAACATCTATAACAAAAATTGTGGAAAGCAATATAGCCTGTCTCCCTAATTAATACATTTTTTTCATTTATCTTTTTTTTCATTTCTGTTCTATTTCTTAGTTATCATTTTATGTTTCATTATTCCCGTGTATAACGTATTTTTTCTTTCACTAGGATATTTTTTTAGTTTGTGTTCAACGCATTTTTTTTGTAATGTTACACTAAGAAAATAACGGTACAGAGTAAGCTATGCTCAAAGTTTTTTTGTAAAATAAAATTTAAGTATGAGTCGTAATTACAGCTAATTGAATGCAACATATTTTAAATTAACCGTTTATTTCATTATTTTTAAGTGAGAATATGTTTAAAGGGAACAAGTTAGTATTCATTAAAGATTAAAAGTGAAAATGATAAGAAGTAGTAGTAATAGTAAAAGAACAGCAAGCATACTGTTAAATAGTATAGTTGAGTTACGGCAGAAACTCTAACCAAAATAGAACTCAAACATATGTGCGCACTTCAAACACGCGTCAAGCTACATTTTTCGCATAATTTTAATAAAGCAAAGCATAAACAAAACAAAAACGAAATATAGTTAAACTCTAATAAGTTTAAAACTCAACTAAAGCTTAATAAACGCAAATGGAAATACAAACTGAGTATAACTTAAAACATTTAAAGAAAAAAAGAAAAATGTGTATTACAAAACATTTCAGCCAACTTACGCTCTTTGTCGTTTTGCACTGAGCTGCGTCCGGAATGCACCGACTCACGCCCATCTGCAGTCACTGCTGCCAATGAGCTGCTATTTAAACTAGCATGATCGCCACTTGCTGTGGCATGCACACCACCCAAAGTCGCAGCTGTTGTTGCCGCCGCATGACCATAGTACTTTTTGTACCACTCTGAATATGCTTGCGGATTAGTGCGTGCCATTTGCTCATAGTAATATGAAGCGTATGGATCATAACCATACGAGCCAGGCGCGTAACCATACATAGCGGCATGTCGTGGATCATAACGTGCTCGTTCCTTTTCCAAATCAATTCGCGTGCATTACGCGAGCTTTGTTTACGATATTCTTCGTATTCCGCGTGCGTCGCCGCGTTCGGCGCGCATTGATTTGTCGCCGGCGCCCGCCCGATGTCGCCGCTCAATTGTATCATAATCATTACCACGCTCAGGACGTGTACGTCGCTGCTCTCGTCGCTCATCTTCTACATATGTGCTACGGCGTGCTTCTCGTCCATCGTCGTTATTCTTATCGACCACGCTACGCTTGTTTGCGCCACGCGGACGACGATTGTAATCATCATATTCGCGTTCACTTCGATCGCTGCGCCCAGCGCGATCCTCATTGTGATGACGCGCACCGCTGCGCCGTGATTGCTCTTTACGCCGGCCAGTCACATCATCTACATTCTCTCATATTGACGATTGTGACGCGTGCTACGGCGGAATGCATCCGATTTGCCGCTTTCGCGAACATAATACTTGTCACGCAATTTGTCGCGTTCGTGTTCATCACGTTTGTCACCGCCACCACGACGGCGCTTATCTTTAGCATATTCACGCTCTTCACGTTCACGATCACTGCGTACACTACACTCACGATAGCCTCGTCGACGTTCACGATCTCGCTCATTATCACGATCACTCGAATAGGGTTCAGTCCCGTCGAGTTCCAGATCATCACTTTCATAACGATCGGCAGAACTGCGTTGTTTATCGCGACGCTGATGACGGTCTGTCACTCTGCGTTCCAACTCGTCGTTCGAGTGTTTGCGCTGCTTGTTGATGCCGGTGTAACGCTCACCGTGATGGTGAAGATGCTGATTATCAGTCAATGGATCACTCTCATCATTGCCTGTCGAAGCGTTGGAGAGATCCTTAGATTTCATTTGGTGATGATGATGATGGTGATGCGTTGTATGGTGATGATGATGATGCCCCTCTTGACTCTCTGCAGCGACAGGTGCCGTTGGCTCAGCAGTGGCTGCTGCACCCTCCAAGGGGGGCTCATCGCGACTATTTCCCGGAAGAAGTGATTGTTGCAACTGTTGTTGATCTTCCAAATTTTCTCCATCCAGTTCGATTTCACGCCGCCCACTAGCAATTTGTGGCGGTGGCGGGATCGCATTAGTTTCTGGTGACATTTCAACGCCTGTAAACAACCCGCGGTTCGTATGGGCATTGCTTTCGCCGGGCACCAAATACAAATTACGATCTGTGGTAATATCAATAGTGTTGTTGTTGGAAGCAGATGTGGACGACGCTGTGAAACAAATATTGAAAATGCGTTATTTAACATCAAATATGGTAAATAAAAATACACTACCTCCCACACTAGTGATACGCGATGAGACATTCAACAATGCCACTGGTGGCACCTGCTTCTAGCGATGTATCCTCCCCATCAGCATGACGTTCATCTCTATGCATATTCGCCGGCTCCTCCGTGCCGGTTACCATACGCTGTGACCCCTCCAATAACTCAGGCTGCCCAGCACTAGTCGCGAAGACCTGGTGGTGGTAAGCTATCTGCCTCCAAATTTAGTTCCTCATCGGGGTTCTCTGACAGCGGGCTTGTTTGCAAGTATTGATTGCGTTCATCGTTTGGCGGTGGTTGTAATGCGGCTGTGCAACACCTGGAGATTCCATTGAAGCTCCTGGCAAAGTAATTGTTTGCGAAGTAGGGTGTACTATAAGTGACGGTGATGAAGATGACATGGTTATACCCAAAACAACTTCTTGATTTTCATGCAAAATTTCCGAATTATCTGGTTCTAAATGACTAAGCAAAGGATTAGCAAAATTTGCTGGTGGCGGTGGTGGTACCGTAAAGGCTGTGGCAATTGCAGCAGTCGGTAACTGTTGTACTGTTGTAGCAGTCGCCGATGTTGCCAAAAAGACCAACACGATGATGCTGTGGGGCGCCAGCACGTTTAAAAAGGATTACCAGCAGCGGCACCACACCAGGTGGTGGCGGCAAATTGCTAGGCGGTGTCATGGCAGGTGATGGTGTTTGCAACGGTATACTGCTGTTGGCAACAGCTGGAGGAGCCGCCGGTAGTACCGTTTCCTGTTGTATTGGAGATATTTCATTTTGAAATCCTTGTGGTGGCGTTAATGCATCCACTAATGGATCATTTGTTGGACTAGCAACGCCTGGTGGTGAAGCGTATTGGCGTGATGGACGTGAAACTGGTTTAGCTTGTGATACATAAACAGAGTTGGGGATGTTGGTATTAGTTGTAGCAGCAATGCTGGCGACTGACAATATGGGTGCAGAAGAATGTGCGCCGGAACTGGTATTGTAGTTTTCATTGGTTATTTCGGAGAGAGGTAGTGAAGTGGGTTAGCTGCAAGAAGAAAATATTCGAATATGATGATAAAATGTAAATTGAGCCTGTTTTTAAAAAATAACCTTGAAAATTGCCAGAAGACTCTGTCTCTGCGAACTCGGCAATTTTCTGCTGTGGCACTTGAACAATATTTGCAAGTTGTCGCGGCACTTGTGTCGTTTGACGTGAATTTGTAGTTGGTACTTGGGATGGTTGAGTTTGTGGCTTTTCAAGCGTTACCGTATTTGCATTGGTGTTCACGCCATCCCCCAAGTTCCAATTCCAATTATCATTTGGTTGCGTACTAAAGCTGTCTGCAATTACATTTGAATTTGCATAATTCGTTGGTTTTGAATCAAATGCTTGATGTTGATGCTCTGGGTGAGTTGGTTTATGAATCGGTAACTGTGTGGGTTGTTGGTGTTGCGATTGCTGCCCGGCTACGGCTGTTCAACTACTTCACCACTAATTACATTACCATTATCATTCCAATCCCAATCGCCCCAGCCATCACTTTTGTTTGTATTATTGTTATCGAAAAACTCAGCGACAGGTTGAGTTGGCAGTGATTGCGGCTGTTGCTGCTGAGGTTGAAAATAATTGGATTTATCATGTGGTAATGACTGCAATGTCTGCTCATGTTGTGTAGGCTGTGCTGCGGGTGGTAGCGGCAGCAGCGGTAGCAGCTGTTGCTGTTGAATTGTTTGATTTGCCGAAAAATAGTTGTCATATGTTGTTTGAGGTGAATATTGCTGCTGTTGCTGTATTGGTATATTATTGGATGCAGGTGCCGCTTGCACATCTGGGGGTTGCCAAATGTTATGCTCAGCACTTGAATGCTGTTCAGACTGCTGCTGCGACGGCGGCTGGGTTGGATATAAATTGTGGGGATTTTGTTGTTCTTGTTGTTGTTGTAGCTGCTGTGATGGCCAATTGTTGGCTGCAGCAATATTCGGTTGCATTATTTTTGTTGGTTGCACGTAAGTTTCTTGTGGCCAAGCAGCAGATGCTGTTGGTGGCTGCTGGAGAAAAGAGAAACCATTTTGTTAATAAAATGGTACATATTTTGAGATAGTATAAATACTGTTATCCTGAAAAAAATCAAGGAAACATTCATTTGAAAAAGATATATATAAAAAAGTTAATGAGAAACTTGCGCCTACCTATCTTAAACAAACTACAAAAAACGTGAAGACATTTTAGATGAAGAGACCTCTTCGGCGACATCTGCCTGTAACATTACTTGCAAGTATCCCGAAAAAAGCTTTCTCAGGGTAACGCCCGTTTGCCAGAAGCGTAAATTTTTGGCAAGGGGATATTGATTCAGGAGGAGGTGTTTTAAAACTATTTTGGCTGCCTGAAGTGGGTGCTCTAGTTTGTCATTGGGGGTAACCACAGATAAATTCAGTCATTTGATACATATGAGCGGTACAAAGACACTCAAAAAATTATAGAAGGGGTTAAAATGTTCACTCTCGCAGACTTCCATGCCGATAAGGCTCTAGAGTTCATATTAATGTTAATGTTTCCGCAAATACCTCCGATAAGATCAAGGCCGAACCTCTTTTTCTTATTAGTATTATGATTGTCTGGTCACCTCTACACTACGGCGGTCAAAGTGCAAGGGGTCAAAATAAGAGTTCCTGAGGCAGTCATATTTTGGTAACATTTTTTCACCGTGCCCCGCAATATGAATTCGTGGTTACCTTATACTTAACCCAAGAGGAAAAGTAACAAGAGATTCCTCCTTATTTATTTGTCGGGATAGGGCGAGCAACGCTGAGGGGAGGACTTATGAGCCGGTTACAAATCGAAGTGAGCATGCATCTTAATCAATCTAGAGACGCCTTGATATCTTACATTTGTATTTCAACTGCTGAGTGGACGATCATTCTGCTGCAGAAAACAATACCGTTCAAACACGTTTGCTAATATGTATATATGTATACCTTTACATGTACATATGTATGTATATTGTGAAGAAATTGCAATGCAAATATGATAATGTGATCATGAACTGGCATTGTCAATGTTCATTGCATGTAATCAGCAATACCCAATACAATAACAAAATAAAGTATAATCATATAAATTATTACGAAAAACAAGATAATGGGCGAAATTGGGAAAACGTTTCAATAGGACCTATTCCCTAGCCGCACATACATACGTCTGACCCAGCGATAAGACACAAACAAATGTACAACATGTACATACATTAAATTCATATGAACGAAACCCATAATAAAATTACCTGTTGTGCGCCGAAATGACCCGGCTGATGCTGCTGCGTACGCTGCTGATGTGTAGCACCGCCATTGGCATGCATTTGTGACCGTATGGAATTATGTTGGGACTGCAACGCATTATAAAACTATTGTTGTTGTTATTAGCTGTTATCGGTTTGTTTAAATAAGCGCCTGTGGAGGGAGGCAAATTGGACACAAGGGGCGGTGCTGGTGCTGCTTTTAATTGCTGATTTGTATTGGAGTTTGCTTGTGCCAATGATTGTTGTTGATTATTAAATGTTTGATGTGGCTGTTGTGTCACAGGATTTGTTTGTAATTTTTGTTGTTGCGAGTATGGATTTTGCTGTGACTGCTGAGGTGGTGGCTGCTGCGGCGGTGGCTGTGGCAGCGTAGGTGCTAACGCTGGTGGACTTTGCGGCGCCCAAGACATTTTTTTTTACAATTTACACACTAAATTTTACGCTGAATGCAGAAAAAGATTGGAAATAAAAAAACCAGGGCCACAAAATTAATTATTGATATGTATGTACATTTAACGGCACATGATATATATTTATTACTCAAACTAGGTCATTATTGACCGTAATAATTTGAATTAAAAACCAGTTGTGCAAATATGAAGTATGAATGCATGCATGTAAGTGATGAATAGGGGTGCATGAAAAAAATACAGTAATAAGCTATAAATATTTTGTTGCTGTTGTAGTGGTAAGAACACTCCCAAGAGGCTTGGTAGTGTTACCGACGTTGATGGTCTTTTGCCGGATAAAGATTCGATACGCTCCGGTAACAAGCATCAAGGTATTGGCCCGACCAATATGACATCATTGAACGTACCCCAGCAGGTTGGGGGCTTAGAATACACAACGGCTCGGCCCAGCAGTCGGAGTAGTAGTACCAGAAAGCGCTGGTAGGGAAGCCCACGGGACTCATATCCGGCAAAGAACTGCCTAAATTCACCCTGTTACAGTATCCAGATCGAAGTGAGCTTGAGTGACTCGCGTTTCCCTAGGGAGTGTGCGTTCCTCTTCTGCAAGTTTAGGCTATTGTTCTTTGAGTACATGATTCACCGGGCAATTCCTGGCATAGAGGTCCGACAACCTGTTTGTGAGTTCACTGAGGACCTGCTTGTGTTTTTGGTGTTCTCAGGTTCCGTATTTCCTCATAGTGCTTACGTATATTACTCCTTAGCCCCTGGGCGGGTTGGCTCATCAATCAGATGTCTGTTGGGATGCCCAGGTTTCTGGGTATTCAACTGGAACTGTTTGGTTAGCATTTCATTTCTCTCCGTATTGTATGGGGCGAAGCACTGCTACAACAACAAAACCAACAACAAGCAAAAAAGCTCAAGCAGGTCGTCAGTGATATCCACAAACAGGCTTCGGACGTCTATGCCAGGAATAGCCCATCTAGTTTTTAAAGAAAAATACCCCGAACTCGCAGAAGCGGAACGCACTCTCCCTAGGGAAACGCGGTTACTCTACCTCAACTTCGATCTGGATACTGTACAGGATACATATCCAGAATCAACCCCTACATACAAAATGTATTTCCTGCTTCCCATTTCTTCAATTGCAATGTGGAACCAGCTCCTCTAGCACCCCTCTCACTATGGTTCACCCCTGTTGAAACTGCAGTTTCCTTGGGCTCCCGTTAGAGGATATTGATGACTGCTACAACAACAATGACATAGCAGTTTCCTATAGTACTACAAAAACAACATCCCTCTTTTCTAGTGGTCGAAATTCACCAATGTTGACTGTGTTTTCGAAAGTCCCCAAGAGCATGTATAGGAAAGCAACTACCGTTGTCTCTCTGCTTTCATAGGCACTTTAGATTTTGGTAGAAAGTGATTATTGGATTCTGTTCCTGCTTGATATGATCGTATATACTAAAGGGCTATTAATCATAGCTCGCCGAAAATGAAAAGCCGAAATTTGCGTATTGTACTTGTTTTTATCGTATGATCTTTAAGTGCTCTGAGGGCCACATTTACACATTTTGTAATGAGCAGAAATCAAAAACAGCTTTTACAGGGAAAAATGCCCAATAAGAGGATCGCCCTGCCATACATATGTTTTGCAAAGAATATATAAGGCTATATATAGCCTTTTCGCTACAAATCATACCTACGTTAATGGAATATTTATGTGCATGTAAAAATTTAATTGAAATCTTGCGCCAGATTTATTTTTTTATAATACCTGCAGCTCGCATAAGACCCCACGTCAGAGAATTTTTTCGGGTTTTCGCGAATATCTTTTGAAAGACGCAAAATTTTGACTTCCGTTTTGGGATTCGCGATCCTGGATCCAAACTCGTCTTTTCATACCTCTCCCGATATTTTTGGAAGTTTATAAGTCATGCTGCCGTATAGAATTAATTACCAAGTTTTCATTAACTTATTGCAACTAGGTACTCCCATACTTCAACCCTACTTTAACTATTATTGCTATTGTTGCATTTCCGCGGATGGTGGTAAGGCATATAAACGAAAAAGTTTACGTGGAAGTTTTCTTAGTTTCTACTTACGACCACGATTAGCACCACCAATGAAGTCTTACCTTTTTTTGCAGCCAATTTTTTTAGTACTTTTCGCTATTTACAGTTATCTAACATATTCTTTGTCCCTTCTGTGATAAATATTATATACCTTTGTTGCAAAATATCTAATATATGCGATTTTTCTTGATATAAAATTTTTCCAATGGAAAAAATATACATATCACGAATGAAAAAGCACAATGCGTGAATGAATAAAAAAGTGAAATGTCAAAAGCTATGTTGAAAAGTGGCATGACAAGTGAACGCAAAAACAAAAAGGAAAAAAATGAGTGAAATTTGACAGGGTTGCATACTGCAATTAATGATGAAACGTTTATAAAATATATGTGCTTGGAACTTTTTTAAGAAATTAAGATTATAAGATCAGAATTAATAAGAAAAACTTTATTTTTTTTCGTTAAACAATTTTCGGCAACAGCTTTTCAACCACGATAATTGCTCATTTAACATGCACATTCAACTCACATACATAGCCACTCAAATCAGCCTTGGCATAATCAACTTACATCTTCGAATTTTAATTATTTTTTCTATTCGTTTATGAGCATTCGCACACAATTAATGCATACTTTCGTTGGCTTTTTACGCTCTGCTTAACTTGCTGTCGCTTGCAATCGATTTTGTTTCGTTTAACATACGTTTTTTTAATAAAATAACATTTGTTGCACAAATCCCAACTTCGTTTCGGTGAAAAGAAAATTTCATTGTTTACTATATAGTTTGGCAGCTTAATTCGAGGTTATGTTGCGAATAGAGTGGAAGGCACTCGCAGGCTGTGAAAATAGGCACTCGAATGAAGTGGAATGAAGAACAGTAGGAGGACCAGAGTTTGCATTGGATCAATCATTGCATCAATATTAAAGATAAATTTAGAAAAAATAATTAAATACTTAAGTATAAGCAAACATTTTCTTTCAATTACTGCAATTAAGGTGTCCTAGATTCTATTTATTCCAAAATTATAACACTTTATGTCTGTTTAAAAATTTAACTTCAATTTCCCTAAGATTTCCGTAATATGGCCATTAGTGATGTTTGTGTGTGTGTGCAAATTTTGAGCGATCAGCTGTTAGTTGCGCTACTTGGTAAAGTTTACAATGGAAAATTTCGCTTCCAATTGTTTGTTTTGACATTTCTCTCCTCTTTCTGGGTTGCAACACAGAGTGAGTCAAGTTTATATTTTGGATTAAACTAAAATTTTAATTAAAATTCCCATTAACCTTGAAATACAGGGTACATCCGATCCCAGATCACGTAGTTGCTTTATTTCCTGCAGAGATAAGGAAACTCTCCTGTTGTTGTTGTTGTTGTTCCTTTATTCTTATTATATTCCTTGCAAAACTATTAATTTTGGACTTTTAATATATTTGGATCAAGATAAAAATTATTTTCCGATTTTTTATTACCAGAGTCCGATAGAACTAGTTAGGGACTTTTAAAAATAAAAGTTCGTAAATAAAAGTTAAATCCGGACTTTTATTTTTTAAGGCCAAAATAAAAGCCCGGCTTGATAACAAAGAAACGGCGTTCCGAAATAAAAAAAACAATTTTAATTCGAATAAGCTGTTTCTTTGTTATCACGCCGGACTTTTATCTTGGCCTTAAAAAATAAAAGTCTGGATTTAACTTTTATTTCCGGACTTTTATTTTTAAAAGTACGAGTTTAACTAGTGCTATCGGAATCAAAAAATAAAATACAGATTTTACTTTTATATGTGGACTTTTATGGAAAAAGTTCGGAAAATAAAAGGATGCATGATTCGACATTATATTGCTATAGGGATACCTATGAACTTAAATATTTCACCTAGGACAATTTTTTGAGCGGACTTTTTCGACTCCGATAAAATAATTATTATTTTCCGTCCTGCTCCTAAGGTTTGGGGAGTTTGTCGATGTTGGTGGTTCTTTGCCTTATATTGAAGCGGTACGTTTCGGAAAATAGCACCATTAATGTACCAGCCCGACCATCACAAAATCGATTTGTTATAACCACGTTAATTCTTCCAGGTCATCCAACGCCCTCCCCAACCCCCGTCTGATCCATCGTTGTATCTACATTTTATTACCAATAGCGGTTTTGGAGCCGCAAAATCCTTTTTCATTTCCCTCTAGGCACCAAGTTGCAATTTCCCAAATACTATGTCCCGTCTTAGTCATGCGCCAAATGTTCAAACAGAACAGTTTTTGGCGAATGCAGTCTACTCAAATATCAGTATTTTCCCTATGCGGCATTCACAAAAAACAGAATACTAGCTGTGTTTTTTACATCTATAGACTTTTACGCTTAAACTTTATATGGACTCTAAGCGTCATACTTTATCTACTTTCTGAAATTGCCGCGCATAAAATTAGTACTACCAAATTTCAATACGCATTATACTCAGATTCCACTGAATATGAAAAAAGTTTGAAATATGTGTCTATGTTTCACCTCTACACTAATTCTATATATCACCTCTAAAATGGTGCGTGTCCACAATTCATCGCAACTGATTCAGCTATAGGTTATATACTATGGCCATCAGAGGGTTGTGTCTCCGCTTTTCGGTACACCCTGTGCTGTAGCTAGTTATTTAACCAGTGCCGCTAGATGGGTCTCCTAAGCATTATCTAAGCGAGGATAAGGCGTTTTTTTACGCGCAAACGTAACGTATACGCGTGTAAAAAATGTTAAAATACAATTCTGTGTACAACGTACATATTCATGCAACCCTGAACTTTGTCTGTTTTCTTTTTTCGCTTTGTATCCATTTTAATATATTCGGATTCTCAATTTAACTGCAAAAGAATAAACGCATAATTTGTAAGCATTAGTTACGTTCCATTGAGACTTGAGCGAGATACGGATAGAAATTTAACATGCAAATGCACAACAACGTTGTGATCCTGATATTTATCTGGTTCAATTTCTGATCCGTATAGCAGTTCTGTTCGTTTCGCACTCATGGCTCAACTATATGGTTGGTTCATCTCTACAGCAACAACATACATTTGTTCACATTGCCAAAATCAGAGTGTTGCTGTTAGACGAATGGAATGGAATGAAAACATAAAACTTAGCAAGCATTTGTATGTAGTAAGAAAATGTTGTAAATTCGTTGGTTTCATTTTAAGTTTGCCATCCTCCTTCTGACAATCTCTACTACAGTGAATGAAAAATAAATCAGCTGGTGAGATGAGCCAACCATATAGTTGAGCCATTATAGCACTGAACTAATATGGTACATTTGTGTATACATAAAGAATTCGCCCATATTTAAAAGCAAAAACACTGAAAGAGTAAACAACTTGAAGATGATGTAAGGAAATAATAGTTTGCTTACGTGCGAAACTATTTAGATGTTAATAATTCTATCAGTATCTTACAATTTTGGGTACGTTTCTTCTTATTTTCACAAAACAGATGTTTTATATTAGTGCTGCCAGTTCTCATAAGTTGATCCAGATCGTTCCAATGAGATTTGAGCCAGAGCCAGAGCTCGATAAACCAATGGAAAGGCCCTATTAACTTGTCTGTGCTTGATTTTTTCACTTGGACATACAAAAGTAAGATAATAAAATTCCAACAGGTTATGGGCCCAGTGCAAATTCCTGCGGTTCAAGTGAAAATAAATAGTTTAATTGTTTTTACGCAAAAAGCGAAAATGAGTTCTTCACTTTTTAAGATTGAGATGTTGCATGAGTCCAACTACGACTCCTGGAGTATACAGCTAAAAAGTGTGTTGGTACACCAGAGCTATGGTCATAACGTCGGCGACGACGTAAATCTTGTGGTGCGGAAAAACCCGAAAGGTAGCGTACAAGCGTTTATGGTTCGAGAAAATTCTGTAAAAGAAATAGTTCTATGAATTCAAAATCAACTGATGCTTGCAACATATCAACCAACAAGAACAAACGACACAACATGAAGTGCTACAGTTGTGGCAAAAAAGGCCACTTCGCTGCTCAGTGCAAAGAACGAAAAACTCACACGTACAATACAATGGTGACAACTACAAAAGCAATGGACTATTTGCGGTGGTTAACAACTTGTGTTACATACTGATGCTTGGTGTATCGATAACGGCGCATCTTCCCACTTATGCAGTGACCGCAACAAATTCTGCGATTCGATGAGTATGAGAAGAGATCATACTTGCTGGCAACAACAAAATGGTAGCGACTGGGAAAGGTGTTGTGCGTTAAAACGAACATGTTCGACGTCACATTAGTTGAAGTATTGTGTGTACCAGGACTACAATGTAATTTTATATCTGTTTCGAAGGCAGTTAACAGTGGATATAAAGTTGAATTTACAAAAAACAATGCAATGATTAAAATAAGCACGGAGCCTATGATTTTGAGTGCTAATAAGGTATGTGATCTGTTTCTTTTTGAGCCCAATATGATGACGAGGCAATGAAATGGTATTCAAGATACGGTCATCTGAATTTTGCTAGCTTGCGTCAGCTGAGCAACAACAATATGGTTCGTGGAATGAAAGTGAATATACAAACGGACGTAAATTGTACTTTGTGCATGACCACTAAATGTGCACAGCGGCCATACAGTAAGTCAGATAGCAGGGCAACAGATATTTTGGAATTGATTCACACTGATGTGTGTGGGCCCATGAGGCATGAATCAATTGGTGATGCAAAATATGTACTAACGTTTATTGACGATAAAACGCGATTTGTATTTGTATATTTTTTACAACGCAAAGACGAAGTATTTGATAAATTTAAGGAGTTGAAGCAAATGGTTGAGTGCCAAACCCAAAAAGAATAAAAAAGCTTCGCAGTGATAATGGCACGGAATTTGTAAACAATGCGTTTGATAAGTTTCTTAAGGACCACGGTATTGTGCGACAATAGACAGTGCCCTATACACCACAGCAAAACGGCGTAGCGGAGAGACTAAATCGCACATTAATTGAGATGGCAAGGTGTATGATTGTAGCTCTGGTGTAGATGAATCTTGTGGGCTGAGGCTGTTAATACGGCGGCATATTTAAGAAACCGTGCACCAACAAAAGCATTGAATGATATGACACCATATAAAGCGTGGCATGGTTATAAGCCAGTAGTAGGGCATTTGCGTATATTTGGATCACGCGCGATAGCGTTAGATAAGACACAAAAGATAAATTTAAACCAGAGGCAAGGAGTATATCATGGTTGGTTACTCCGATACGTCAAAAGCGTACAGATTATATGACAAACAAACACGCGATTGATAGTGAGTAGGGACTTCTACTTTATTGAGTCGACATCAGCTGAACAAAATAAACAGTTGAATGTCAAGGTTGCAGAAAGTGTGCAAGAAAAAGGAATTGCATTTGATATGAAGATTTTTGACAACGAAGTGCAACAAAAATATACAAATTTAGATACAACACCGATCGAAACAGAGAAGCGATGCTGAATAAACCAGAAAGAGTGAGGATGAATTTGAGTCAGCTGACGAAGCGCCAGCAGATGATGTTAGTTTAAAGAAGTCTCGTGGCAGGCCACGATTAGTTCGTAGTGAGGTACCTGGGTCTACCTGGTCCAGGCAGCAATGTAATTACTTAAATTTAGTAAACGTCGATGACATAAAGGTACCAGAGTCTGTAGAGCAAGCATTATCAAGTAAATATGCTAATAACTGGTATGAGGCCATGCAAGACGGGTATATTCTTTATTAAAAAATGAAACGTGGCAACTTACAGAACTTCCTAAAGGCAAAAGGCTGTAAAGTGCAAATGGGTATATGCGATTAAGAGAGATACGAATGGTAACATGGAACGTTTCAAAGCTAGGTTAGTCGCAAAGGGTGCTCACAGGTATATGGCGTGAACTACGACGAAACATTTTCACCCGTCGTTAGGTATACGAATGATTTTTGCGATAGCAGCAGAATATGGATAACATCTCCATCAAATGGATGTGTTCACCGCATATTTAAATAATGAGTTAGGCGATAACATATACATGAGTCAGCCGGAAATGTTCGTTAATAACGGTTCCCTAATCATTGCTTAAAACTGAAAAAGCCCTGTATAGACTTAGCAGTCCGGGCGTCATAGAACTTGAAATTAGATACAATTTAAAGAAGATTGGTTTCCACATGTAAAAGTGAACCACGTGTATACGTAATCACCGAAATGGACAAATGAATATTATCGCGGTCTATGTTGACGATTTGCTGATAGCTAGTTCTGACTATAAGCAAATGCATGATATCAAAGCCAGTATAGCAAGGGAAGTAGAGGTAGTCGACAAAGGACCAGTGCAGCATTTTCTAAGTATGGAAGTAAATCGTAATGGTGAAACAGGTTCTATATCCATTGGGCAAAAGGCTCATATCAGAAAAATATTAAATGATTTTGGATGATGGACAGCAGACCAATTGCTGTTCCTGGATGCAGGGCACCAGGTGAAATTGCGATAAGGAAAATTGTAAGAAAGTCGACCAGGTTCAGTACCAATCTTTAATAGGGTCGTTAATGTATTTAGCTGTGTGCACACGACCAGATATTTTGCATTCAGTTTGCAAACTGGCGCAGAGAAATAATGATCCGCATTCCGAGCATTTAGCAGCAGCCAAAAGAATATTACGATATTTAAATTCAACGCAAGATAAAATGCTAACATATCATCGAACGGGTAAAGATGTGCAATGCTTTGTAGACGCAGATTGGGGCGGAGATGGTAGTGATCGTAAATCATATACGGGATATGTGTTTATACTAGCTGGCGTAGTTTTTCTTACGAGTCGAAAAAACAATCACGGTAGCGCTCAGCAGTACTGAGGCTGAATACATGGCTCTTACATCTGCAGTTAAAGAGGCTGTATTTTACGACAAATTTTGTGAAATGAAGCTCGAGTTCCCTAAGGCAATCGTAGGAAATGGAGATAACCTCAGTGCTATGAATTTTGTGAGAATCCCGTATACCATGCAAGAAGCAAACACATCGACATTAAATTACTATTATATACGAGATATCTATAGAGGAGGCGACATTGATCTCACTGATTGTTGTAGCAGTAACCTGGTTGGCTGATATTTTGACTAGTAGATTTGCCTAAACCATAGCCATGAGAAATTATGATGATGCTAGGTTTAAATTAATTGAATGTATATTTTTTATTACATATCATGCATATGAACGTGTGGAGGCGTGTTAAATACAATTCTGTGTACAACGTACATATTCATGCAACCCTGAACTTTGTCTGCTCTTTTTTCGCTTTGTATCCATTTAATATATCCGATTCTCAATTTCAACTGCAAAGAACAAAACGCATAATTTGTAACATTAACTTGTCTGTGCTTGATTTTTCACTTGGACATACAAAAGTAAGATAATAAAATTCCAACAAAAAAAAGTTCTTAAACCAAAATTGTAAGAAATTACTCCATCCATCGATGCACCCCTGCATATTATCACCCCATTCAGCATTCGATACGTTCCCGTTCTACGCTTCGCTTAAATCGAAGTTGGTATTCTGCATTACGGAATCGTAACTAGAAGAGGAAGAGCAATGATTTTTCGAAATCAGGGTGTTTGTACGGAATGTGTGAACAATGGAACAAAATAAATTAAAGCAAATTTGTAAAAAACACTGAAAAACGTTTATATTTTATTATCCAAGCCATTTTGTACAAAGAAAAGACATAATACTGTGCTGCCGTGTTATAATGTTTTTTGAGTGAAGTACTTTCATAATTTGTAAGTGTGTGTTTTTGTCGTTCTTTTGTCCAATTCCCTGCCGTGCCACCAAGTTTTGTTGAAACGGATTCCTGCACGAATATAGTTGACATTTTCTGAATTTGTACGGATGCTAATTTCATTGCAGTGGCCTAAAATATTTTATAGATTTATTTATTCTTTCCGCAAGGATTGTTTACGTGTTCGCTTCAACTTCCTCTACTCCGGCAGTTTGCTTTGGCATATAACTGGACCCAACGAACAGACACAAATTATTGCTGTCTATTATATTGATCAATAGCCGCGGCATTATTTGTGGAGTTGGAGTGCAACGCATACGAAATGGCCAGGCGAGAATGGAAAGGCAAAATATTGCGAGATTTGTGTAATCCATTTGAGATGAGTGACGAATTGTAATAAATTTAACTTAAAAGTGGTAAAGTTTAATGACTTATTTTTGACAACTGTGTTTTAAGCTGGCAGACATTGGTGCTTTATCTGTAACCGTATCGGTAACCTTATAACAGCTGATTCGACCAACTTATGGGAATCATGCAATCGATTATTGGTGCCGCTAAGGTCGTAACCGTATTGTAGCCAACCAATTGGTTTTTGTTAACCGTCGTAACGATAAACAGCTGATTACGTTAGGGATACGACTACAGGCGATAGACGAATACGGCACCAATGACTCCCGCTTTAATTTTTTGACCATCTGTGCTCAACCCAGCAAACACTTGGTTTCTTATTTAGGTTACTTTCGACTTCCCTGGGTTCACACTGACCGGGCAACAGCAACATCAAAATTTTAGAAAATAATGGTTTTTCAATTAAAGAAAATTTTCTAAGCGGGGTCGCCCCTCGGCAGTGTTTGGCAAGCGCTCCGGGTGTATTTCTGCTATGAAAAGATCTCGGTGAAAACTCATCTGCCTTGCAGATGCGTTCGGAGTCGGCATAAAACATATAGGTACCGTCCGGCACTTGTAGGAAAATCCAGAGGAGCATGACGCAAATTAGAAGATAAGGTCGGCCTTAGATCTCTTCGGAGTTATCGCGCCTTACATTTATTTATTTTCAAGCCCTATTGGAATTTTTTCGATTTGCAATTTTGGTATTCTGTGTTCCATCTCTTTCGATCCAACTTCGATCGTTCGATTTTTGTATTCTGCATTTCGATCGTAGTTCCGTTTTTCTAAGTTGCAAATTAGTTGGCGGAAAAATATTTTCTTTTTATTTTTTTATTAATTTATAACAGAATTTTAAACAAAAATGTAGTAAAACTTGTTAAGAAACGTAGAAGGCTTGATGATGATTGTTTTTTATATGTTCCAGGTCAAAAACAACATGTCGATGTCGAAGTCCTGGACGTATTTGCCCCGCAAAAGTATCTAACACATACTTGAAGCATCCTTGTTAAGTCGAAAGTTTTTTTTGAACCTAAATAAGAGAATAGTCTTTAAACTTTACCACTTTTAAGTTCATTTCTTACAATTCGTCACTCATCTCAAATGGATTACACAAATGTCGCAATATTTGCCTTTCCATTCTCGTCTGGCCATTTTCGTATGCGTTGCTTTCCAACTCCACAACTGCCGCGGCTATTGATTCCATTATAATAGACAGCTATAATTTGTGTCTGTTCGTTTGGGTCCAGTTATATGCCAAAGCAAGCTGCCGGCGTAGAGGAAGGTGAAGCGAAAACGTAAACAGTCCTTGCGGAAGGAATAAATAAACCTTTATAAAGTATTTTAGGCCAGTGCAATGAAATTAGCATCCTTAAAATTCAGAAAATGTCAACTATATTCGTGCAGGAATCCGTTTTAACAAAACTTGGTGCCACGGCAGGGAATTGGCCAAAAGAACGACAAAACACACTTACAATTATGAAAGCACTTCACTCAAAAAAATATAACACTGCGGCAATATATTCTATTGCTTTTTTTTGTACAAAATGGCGTGGATAATAAAATATAAACGTTTTTCAGTGTTTTTTTTACAAATTTGCTTTAATTTATTTTGTTCCAATGTTCACACATTCCGTACCAACAGATGATTTCGAAAAATCATTTGCTCTTCCTCTTCTCTTTACGATTCCGTCGTAATGCAGAATGCCAAACTTCGATTAAAGCGGAGCGGAGAACGGGAACGTTATCGAAATGCAGAATAGAGCTGGAGACATTGGTGCTTTATCGGTAACCGTATCGGTAACCTTTTAACAGCTGATTCGACCAACCTTATGGGAATCAATGCAATCGATTATTGGTGCCGCTAAGTCGTAACCGTATCGTAGCCAACCAATTGGGCTTTGGTTTACCTTCGTACGATAACAGCTGATTACGTTAGGGATACGGACACAGCGATACGACATACGGCACCAAGACTCCAGCTTAAGGTCGTAACCGTATCGTAGCAACCAATTGGGTTTTGGTTTACCGTCGTAACGATAAACAGCTGATTACGTTAGGGATACGGATACAGCGATACGACATACGGCACCAATGACTCCAGCTTAGGGGTGAATATTTTTCCGCCAACTAATTTCCAACTTAGAAAAACGGAACTACGATCGAAATGCAGAATACACAAATCGAACGATTCGAAGTTGGATCGAAAGAGATTGGAACACAGAATACCAAATTGTAAAATGAAAAAATGAAAAATTCAATCTAATCAAAATGCAGAATGGAGCTGTATATTTACGCAACAACGCATTTTGATTAGCCGATTTTGACATTTAGCTGACGTGTTCGAATTGCTTCATAGACTTAAATTTCACCAAATTGCAGCAAAACGAAAGCTTTAGTTGTTTTGTTGTATTCTGGCATTAATTTATTAGATATTTTGCTTTAAAAGAAACTTAACTATTGAACATAAAAAGTTATAATATTTATAAGAGACAAAACCATAACTCCAACAAAACAGCAAAAGCTGTAATGCGAGCAAAGTGTGCTGCTTGGAGAGAACAAAAGAAGCAAATTCCATGAATCATATCCTATAACAAGGAACCATTAACAAAAATAAGATGGCACTTTTGACATTGATTGCGCGTGTAATCGATGGACTTCCATTGGTTGGTACCATGCCAGATGACGAACAGGTAAGGCAATGGCGTAATTTAACTTTTGAACCGTTTGTCACTCCCCACTAGGAAAAGAAATGAAATGCCGAACAAACCGTTTATGTTGAATACTCAGAAACAACAGACATCTGATTGAAGAGGTCACACCTCCCAGGGGTTTAAGAGGTCATCTCCGTAAGCATTATCAGGAAATACGGAACCTGAGAACACAGCCGTATGAAAAAAAAACAAACAGGTCATCAGTGATATCCACAAACAGGCGCCGGACCTTTATACCAGAAATTGCCCGGCGAATCCAGTTCTTAAAGAAAAATACCCAGAACTCGGAGAAGAGAACGCACTCTTCCTAGGGAAATGTGCGTCACTCTAGCTCAACTTCGATCTGGGTACTGTAACAGGTAAAACTCTTACCTGTGCAGATCAAACCCGACATACAAAATGTATGTCCTGCTTGCGGACCACCATATTTTCAATTACATAGGGAACTAACGCCTCTAACTATGGTCCATCCCTGTTTTATTTATTTACGGGCTTGTAGACCTAAATTAGGTACATGTATGTATCAGATCATTACCTAATGGTAGTGCTTTGCAATAGTTATATAATAATTTCTTAAATTTATTGATATTTGGACATCGTTTTTATTTCACATGGTAGATCGTTGTATTCTCTCAATCCCTCGTAGTATATATTGTTCTTGTCGAATTCTGATCGAACAGCTGGCAGACGAAAGTTATTTCTGTTTCTTGTGTGGTAGTCATGAACCTCGTTGTTGTATGTTACTCGGTCATTTAAATATTTCGGCAGGTTGCCTATTTCGTGTTGTGTATGAATTTTAGAGTGTAGTATACAATGAGTTGCTTTACACTCAGCCAATTTAAACTTTCTAGCATTTCATGTATTGCGGTATCATATCGTTTTCTAAGAATAAACCGCATTGCTTTATTTTGTTTCACCTGTAGTTTTGCGATGTTCGAGTCGGCTAACATGAATAATATCGTAGGGCAGTATCTGAAATGAGGTTCTATAATGGACCTATAAACCATAATTTTATAATATTTGCTGGCGTGCTTGCATGTCCGGAACATAAATTCAATATATTTTTGCATCTGTATATTTAAGGCGCTCATGCTTAAGTTTCTCATCAATTATAATTCCTAGGTATTTGATTTCTTTGACTTTTTGTATGGTACTGTTTGCTATTTTCAAGGCTATATTATTTTCTTCTGCATTCTTTCTTCTCATGATCATCCACTTCGTTTTTTTCAATATTTATTTTAAGCTTAGCTTGACACAACCAGTTATAAACAGCATTCAAGTCCGCTTGCATTTTAGATATAGCTTCTATCTCCGACGAACAACTTATTGTCAATAATGCATCATCCGCGAAGAGTCGTATCTTGCAGTGGCTAAAAGACAGTTCTTTATATCGTTTATATATACAATGAATAATATTGCAGCAAGAACAGATCCTTGGACCTATTTCAACATCAACTTCCGGCGACGATGCGCTTCTAATTACGGTTTTCTGTTTTCTGCCAGTAAGTAAATTTTAAACCACCGCAGTACTGTATTACGTACCCCAATGTTATGCAGTTTCCTCAGTAGGATGACCCTATCGATGATTTCAAATGCCCTTTTTAGGTTGAAACTGCCAGTTTCCTTGTACTCCCGTTAGAGGATATTAATGAAAATTTGTGATCGTTCGAGCTTATTGTATGGGAGGAAGCACTGCTACAACAACACCAACAATGGGTTTAATTTGAATTAATAATGATTTACATACCAGCATACATGCATAAGCACTGATTGTTAACTTTGTTTTTCTTTGCGCACTATCAATTAGTCCGGACGCAGCATACTGGAGTATCAAAATCAAGCAAAAATGCTCTTCAGAAAATTAAGTTCACAATCGCCGGCGCGTTGCAGCATTGAGACGGGACCATATTTATTCCAGTAAGTTCATTACTGAGCTACAAAGTTGGGTGCAAAGTGCATATCATTCGTAAATATTTTTTGCCCAACTTATCTGTTTTTTTTAAAAGCACTTTCTCAATAACTTTTCGTTTTTTTTATTTTAGTTACCTAATAGAAAATGATGTTTGCTATCTGGTAATGTGTGATAAAATGTACTCCAAGCGTTTGGCCTTCAATTACTTGGAGGATTTGGCGCAAGAATTTCATGCGACCTATGGGCGACGTGTCAATTCTGTGACGCGACCATATGCATTTATCGCATTTGATGTTTATATACAAAAAGCCAAAAAGCAGTTGACCGATCGAAGAAGAAATATTAATGCAATTAATACACAGCTACAGGATGTGCAGCGAATTATGGTAAGTTATCTATACATACTAATTCATTAAGCAAGAAAGCATATTTAATTCTTTCTTTTTTTAGGTACAAAATATAGATGATGTACTGCAGCGGGGTACAGTGCTTTCAGGTAAGTTTTGTATATATATCTTATGGCATATATGTATATTAAAGAAGCATTCTACATTTTCAGAATTGGACACTAAAACGCAAAATCTTTCAATGATGTCACAGAAATACAAAAAAGATGCAACTTATTTAAATCGAAAATCAATGTATCTAAAACTTGGCGCCGCTGGTATTGCTATAACCGTATTTATTTTATACTTTTGGGTTTTGTAATAATTGTTGAATGTTTAATTAAAAAAGGAAAAAATTTATTAAAAAGTCTTTGCGTATTTTTAGCATCAGGAAGTATGTATCTTATGCTTTGGCGACAATTTAAATGTTTACTACATATATGTACATATTTAAATATTTTTTTTAGTGACAATTGAACGATAAGCTGTTTATTATATTTTTATTTTAAAATTAAAATTATATGTAGTTTTTCAAAGCGATGTTATAACAAGGGTTAAGAAAGAGTTTATATTCGATTTTAAATACATATTTTATTGCTATAATTATTAAACAAATATTCAAAACTAGAATCTTACTGCATATGCGTAAACAATATATATTTTTACGGTCATTTTGTTGCTGAAACGGTCTAATGTCTAAGAGCGTTAGTTCATCCATATGGATCGGTGCTCCGCTGCATTATTAACTTTTACTGTCGTCCTCAGTTTCAGCACCCGAGGAAGAAGACGATAACATTTCCCATAACTGCTCGTCAGAGAAGAGAAAATTACTAGGCGCTTTCTCAAACTCTTCACGCTTGCGCGCACGGGCTTCACGACGTTTTTGAGCTAAAATACTCGCCAGCTTTTTAGCTTCAAGCGCCTCTTCTTCTGCATCTTCACTTGCTTCAGAATTTTCCTGTTTCACTGCATTTTTATCTGTCGAATGTTGCTTGTGTAATGCTTCTATAGCAGCTTCATGATTCTTTGTTTCACTCTCAATGTCTTCGTCTGTTATATGCAGTTTCTTTATACTAAAATCAATATATTTATATAAAAACTACTTACCGCTATCAATGATATCACAACCTGCAGGATTTTTCTCATAGCTTACGTAGATGCAGGGAAATTCTACTAAGGTTTTGCCTGCTAAATTGTCTTTCAAAGTTTTGCGCACATCCAAAGCATGATAACGTGTACGCGAACACTTTATACCCTCTGCTTTAAGAAGCAGCTATGATATAAGAAAGAAAAATGGTTTAGTTTTGAGAAATTCTTTGTCTCCCACCGACTTACCTTCGAGCCATAAACTCCTGCACTTTGATAGTATTCTAGTGATTTCTTCTGCGGCACCACCTCTATACACTGCACATTCACATATTTCTCAACAATTGTGCCAATAGCATGTCTTCATCACAACGCTCATCCACATACTGCAAACAACCCGCATTCACAATACCCATTCAATGCGCCAAAAAATTCTACGTAACTTCCAATCATAAAACGTCGTATTACATTTGTGGCGTGTAAAATTTGGCAATAGAAAGCGTAGATTGTTTGCCTCTCAGCTGCTGCACCTCGCAAACGAAACAAGTGTGTTGGCAAGGTTTTATTGTAGCGTGTAAACGTTTGATTTTATCACTTTTTCTGTCAGCCACATAACGTGTGCATTCCTCTAAAAAGTAATAATCATTCATAAAGTCCATTTTGGTCATTTTACGCAAAGGAATGTATTTTGTGCGGTCACGTATGCCATCACAATCGAGCTCTTTCTTATGTATTTGTACGCAGCGCAGGCAACAGGTCTTCACCTCGCATTTTGGGCAGCAGTAACGTGCATTCGTATTGGCACAAACTTCACATTTTCCCAGGCGTGGCGTGACGTAACTGGAAAGAGTTGATATATGGTAGAAACTATTTGAAATACTGATACACGTGCATTCAAAGGCAAGCAAGTAGTTTTTCTTAAATTCTAGCTAGTGCTTTAATGCCCCTTTTTCTTATCATATTCCATTTGTTATCAGCTTGTTTACCTCGTAGCACGCTTTCATACCTGCTGTTCAGTGCTTCATTATCGTCATCACTGCTGCTGCTCTCATCTTCGCTATCATTATCTTCCTCCGAGGCGCCACTGTCATCTTTTTTAGCAGCCTTCTCCTTATCGCCATCAGTTGAATTGCAGCTTCAGCTTCGTGTGAGCGCTTCATCTTTAAAGTCAAAAGTAATCTTAGAATAAAAGAAGGTTGCAAATGTGTTTCGTTATGAGCCGATAATTTATCGTTTAATCAATATTGTTTGACCGTGTGCGCACTTTAATCGTTTGCTTTTTCTAATATTTTTTTGCCACCAATCAGCTGTTTGTACGATTTTGTGATATTGAGTTGCAGCAAAGGTTGATTGTGGAATAAATTTGATGGTATTTTGCATAAAACTAAATATTACTGTGAGTGTTGAAGATATTATATAGTAGCAATTAATCAATTGTAGATGCTTTTATAAACTAACTTAATTCATCTGCTTGCCGGGGTGAGTGCGGTGTTGCTGTCGCTGGAAACAATTATTTGCAAAGTATACGTACTAATTATCATAGTATTGAAAGGCTATTTTTTATGTTATGCGCATTTTCAACAACCGTTTACAAACTGTTATTAATGATAATCGGCGATGAAATATGAAAACAAAAAAGGTCACTGGTGATAATTTATAAGCGAACCACGTGCACACAGCGAGTTCTAAAAAATGTGTCTCCTTTTATGTTGTTGTTTCGTAAACAGTTTTTTTGTTGTTGTCTTTCATCCACTTTCATCAAAAGATTGGACAACTTAACCCAACAATAAAAATAGAGAAAATACAAAATAGATAAAATAAGCAACCCAGTCGTCTAACATGCCAACCTAATATAAACGCACGCAAGTCATTTTCTGTCTAAAATGTCTCATGCACATACAACTTGTATGAGAGCAACCCAAATTGAATTTGCTGCGTGAAAACCTAACTCGATTTCCAATTTTTGTTCTGCGTGACATTTAGATTTGACGTTTGCACACATGCTTTGACATGTCGCAACGCATGTTTATTTCGGGTTCGGGCAAAAAACGCCGGTTATTTGCGTGCGCTAAAAAACTCAGTGCGGTTTTATTAGGTTGGCATGTTAATATAGTTCCCAATTCATACCAAGAGCACGTTTACACGTGCACTAATCTACAGTAAGCCCATAATAGTTAATTTACGCGTTTACATATACCCCATCCCTAGGAACTAGACTACTAGCTGTAAAATTGTCACGTTTCTCTCTTATGTCGTGCTTCAATTCAGAGATGGCACTAGGAATGGTTCTAGATCTAGGAAAAAGGTAAAGTCTAGTTGGGGATCGACTGCTAATACGCTACCAAAAATATCGAGAGAGGTGTCAAAAGACGCGTATTGACCTCGACAATAATAATCCAAAGGCGGAACAGAAAAATTTTATCTACGTCTGGAGATATTTGCAGTTGAAGTTGGCGATTTTCGTGTGGTTGTTGTAATGTTGGGGTACCCACAAAACAAATTGTGAACATAAGTGTTTTGTGCGGATATAGTTTTGGTCTCCAATCCGGTGTTGGACCCAACCCGGGTAAATTTTTATAGCGCGCGGCCGAAGGCCGCCAATACCGAAAGTGTTCTGCGCAAAAATACTATGGATCCCACCTCCGGTTTCGGAGGGACCCCGCGGGTAATTTTTCGTTTTTTCGTAATATCTTTTAAAATACTGAAACATTTTTATTTTCCGCCTTCGGTTATTAATACTGATGTCAAGACGCGTCGTTTGACACCTCTCTCGATATTTTTGGACGCGTATTAGCAGTCGACCCCTCAACTAGACTATACCGAAAAAAATCGGCATCTCTAATTTTTTTCATAATTACCGATTATAGAAGCAAAAATTTGTATGGGAAATCTAGTTATTTAACTGCCGATTAAAATTTGTACGCAAATGAAAAAAAAATAATCTTTTATATAAACTGAAATTTAAACGATAATTTCAGCATGTTTTTGCTGTTCAAGAAAAATATCAATTCAAACGAATTTACTGGAAAACACTTTCGCGCTTCGAGTTTCAAGGTGTTAAAGGCGTCCTTCACACGACTAGATTTATTTGGTCGATTTTATGATTTAGACCTAGTTTACATCTAACGATATTATATTCATCTTCGTACTTACTCCTAATCGTTAAAACGCCTAGGGTTTTTCCATATAAAACTTCCGCCTTCGATAATCGGTAACTATGAAGAAATTTTAGGGATGCCGAATTTTATCATAGCCAAGAAACCACCTCTAGCAAACGTAAAATTTGACAGCTTATAATCTAGTTTCTAGGGATGGGCTACGTGTAGGGCTGTGACCTGCATCCGGATTTTTCAACTATCCGTATAACCGGATATTCGAATAACCGGATAGCTAAGCAAAAATCATAATGAGAAATCCGGATATCCGCTGTTCGGCTATCCGATACGTATACGGAAATCAGGATATCCGTATGTCCGGATACTGGAATATAAAAGTTGAATATCTGCATATCAGAATTGAACGAAGCAAACATCGAAAAATTATTCGCAAAATATGTTGTAGATTATTAAATTAACGTCAAAAATTAAAACGCTACAATTTTACAAACAAGTGAAAATAATAACAGTGCCATTTGTCCATATTGTGAAAAAACGCTGTTAATTGATTTAAACACGTCCCACGAATTTATTGTTATTAATATGGTGTGGTGTGATGGTAGCGTGCTCCGCCTACCGCACTCTTTGCCCTGGGTTCACACCCCAGGGGTCGCCCCTCGGCAGTGTTTGGCAAGCGCTCCGGGTGTATTTTTGCCATGAAAAGCTCTCAGTGAAATTCATTTGCCTTGCAGATGCCGTTCGGAGTCGGCATAAAACAAGTAGGTCCCGTCCGGCCAATTTGTAGGAAAATCAAGAGGAGCACGACGCAAATTGGAAGAAAAGCTCGGCCTTAGATCTGTTCGGAGGTTATCGCGCCTTACATTTATTTTATTTTAATATTAAATAAACATATATGGTACATCAATTTGTTGCTTTCACTGGATATCCAAAAATACGGTTATTAACCGGATCTTCATAAATCCGGATATCGGATAGTTCACAAACGAATATTAACCGGATATCCATGCCGCCCGGATTTTATCGGTGTCAATGGTTATCCGCATGGATATCCGGATATTCGAATATGCGGATAGTCTCAGCCTTAGCTACGTGTGAACGGCTTAGATTAAGCTATTGCGGATTTATTCTAGACTAGTGCATGTGTAAATTTGGGTTTAGACCATCAATGGCCTGATAATTTTCGTTGAACATTTTAAAATAGACTATTGTACAATGACCCTAAGAAAAGTGGCACCAATACAGAGTATGTTTTATAATTAATGGGTTTTCTTTTTGAAAATAATGTCGCCATGTTGATTCTTTTCAGCTTTCTTGCAATTTTGTGTGCTTCTTTCACAAAATATTTCCCTTTCAGTAAGAAAAGGGGTAGTGTTACTAGTGTTCTGTTTGTAAACAGCTTACAGTTTCGTCAAAAACATCTATTAGCTATTTCACGTCACTGCATCCGGCTTTATAATAACTTCCTAAATTCTTTCACTAGCTGTTCAAGGACTTTTTCTCTCTCTGTTCTAAGCTTTTCGCCTCTTATTACCTTTTTTAACAAAATTCACATACGGAGCGCTGCCACTTCTCCTTAATAATTAAACAAATATGTATGTAGCAGGCCATTGAGAAAATTGAATCGTACAACAATTTTCACAAAAGAACGAAATACCCCGTAAAGGTGTTACCTTCTTTTTAGAACAGAACAAAATATATTTACAACCCTTGCGCGGCGTACAAAAAACGTAACACTTTTGCCAGAAAAGAAAACGCTATTAGTCTTTTATAACTGGAACACGACTCCCAAATACTAAACTTTTTTGTAATTAGCATACATGTGTAGACAATTTATGCTCTAGCTTTCATGCTTATAACATGACAACCATTTTTTGAGTACAGCGAGTTCCACCATATGCCCAAAACAGATGAAGCATGCGTGCAACATTTCTTGACAGATAGCTCAAAGAAAATTACGTCAAAAAGCTGCAACTAAATTTAAAACCTATTTTATTTTGACTATGACTATGCGCCAGAGTACATACATATCTTTAAAACATAGACGCACATAGAATTATTTATTTTTTTTTATTATCTCAGTTCGCATCAGGTCTAGTTTCCAGCTCGTGCACACGCAAAATGTCTCGACGGACGCTGTTCAGTCGCTTGTCAGCACTCGATGATCGAACTTGTTTTTCGCGTTTCTTGTCTACGTCTCACTCACCTTGTCGTTCCTACACCATGCTCAGCACTGAAAAGCCAACCGCAGTGGGCTTGATACTGCAAGGAATAGCTATCGGATCGAAATCACCAACTTCACATTATTTTTCCACGCAAAATCATCAAAATCTACCAGAATTAAGTATCGATCTGCAATATGAGGTAGGTCGAAGTATGTTTTGCACATATAATGGACGCATGCGTTTATTCTGCAAAAACTCAATGGTCATGTTGCACCATTACGTTTAACGTGCAACAGGCGCGTAACGCCAAATACATTTGCTTAAGTGATTTTTTTGTGGGCTATAGATGTATTGTTGTTGTTTTCTACTGTATTTTAATAATCTTTTGATTTTTAGGAATGTATAGGTGATCTGAATACACTGCAATCTAATGCGATAACGATACGACGGTCAATTTTAAATAATAATAAACAAATGCCGCTAACAGACATGTACAAATACATGGAACGAAGTGGGCTTTGTTTGGATCAATTAGAACAGATACCTTTCATACACGTGTCTGGTACCAAGGGCAAGGTGAGTCGATAAGATAATACTTATTTAAATAGTCATTAGGTACACCTTTACACTAGACACTTACAGAGCCGAATTAACCCTCAACGGGGCCCTAGGCACTGCCTATTCTGCCCTACTTGTTAATCCGGCCCTGGACACTTACTATACATTTGGTACCAAAAATTGTTGACAGTGGTAAGAAATGATGCTTTCGAGTGAAAACGAAAATTAAAAATTTACTTGTAAAAAAATTACATATTGCAAAAACCGAAAAACCACCCTGGTAGTACCCGGATCCATAGTTTCTGTACAGAACACATTGCAGATCATGCAAAAAACAGCCACGTGCAAATTACTGCCGATTTTCATTTTAAAAATCAGTTGGTCGGTTCTATTTGTTAATTTGACGTTTATGCTGAAGATATTACACTTGTATTATCCACAATTTAAGTAATTTCTCATTGGAATTGGAAACCTCGTATCTATAGAGCGTTTTTTAGCAGGACAATTGGAGCAGGATTAATTTTAAATCAACTTTTTTTCAAATTTAAGAGTTGTCTTATCTTTTTGAGCAAACTTAAGTGTAGTATCTGGTATATTTAATTATTCTTTTGTTTCGGCGAATATCGAAATATGATCGTGTCAGCAATAGCAAGCCGCCAAATTGCAAACTTTGCTACCGCTTAAACTCCATCGCCAAAAATCTTAAAAAACTTGATACTTTGGCATGGAGTCCCGGGAATCCCGATTCGGGATCCCGAGCCATCTTACAATCCCGAGATCCCGGGACTAAAATTTAATAAAATCCCAAGGAATTCGGGATTTCTTTATCTAAGCACAATTTACTGATAACCGTATGATCCCAATAAAGACAATTTATACTTTAGAAGTGCCATTAACCTGCAAATATGCGATTGCAGTAAAATGATTTGGGATGTGGTTTCAGAAAAGTTAATAACATTTCCCATTGTACCGTGGTTATGTAGCCTTAAAACTAGCTTTCATATTACCCCAGGTTTTTCAGCAGGCATAAACGTGCGAAAACACTTTCTTTCGCGGCCCTTTGTCACTGGTAACAATTTCCCCGTTCAAGTCTACAAATTTGTAACCTATAGGCTAATGTAAAACCTTTTACTCAATGGGCACTTTCAGAAAACGCTATTTTTGTTGATACGAGGCAAACATTTTTCCGTAAATTCTGCCGTCTTAGTAAAGAATGTGGATTAACCTGGGTCGATTTGTATGGACGAAAGTTAACCGATATCGCGCCATCGATTTTTCGATAGGATTTGGGCTCAGGAAAAAAAGTTCCACTACGCATACCAAAAAAAAATTTTCGAGCCTGCACAAAAAAGGTGGCGAAAGGGTGAATTTTTCGACCAAAACACTCCCCAAAACCCAAAAACATATTTTTTTTTCAAAAAATTGTTGTAAAAACTTTGGTGATAACAGTTTTTTGAAAAAAAAATATTTTTTGGGTTTTGGGGAGTGTTTTGGTCGAAAAATTCATCCTTTCGCCATTTTTTTTACAGGCTCGAAAATTATTTTTTTGGGTATGCGTAGTGGAACTTTTTTTTCCTGAGCCCAAATCCTATCGAAAAATCGATGGCGCGATATCGGTTAATAAATCGACCCAAGTCTAATGTGGGTATCTACATGTCAACTGAAATTAAGATAATGAACATAACGTGTTTTGCATCTGCACTTTTCAACAAATGTTGTTTTTTTAATTAAAAATTAAAGATATAGACTAATTTTGATGTGATCTTTGGGATTATGCAAAAAAAATTAAAACTTTGACTCATTATAGGCGAAACTGTAGATACTAGGGTTGCCAGAGTTTTATTTCGGGTTCCCGGGACAAACCTCAAATTTGAGCCAAATTCCCGAGATTTTTAAAAATTTTCCGGGACATTTGAAAAATAAGAAACACCTACATATATAGTTTCGTATGGGTTGCTCATTCGGCGAAATAATTTTTAGATAGAATTTAACTTTTTAAACTCATTTATTTATAACAAATATTTTAATGAAACAGGCTAATAATTAATACGTTTTCTGTGTTTAATGCGAATTCAATATTCTATGGATTCATTTTCCAAACGTTATTTTAAAATACAACACTTTCCTTGCAAAATGAATATTTAGGTGTGCGAAATGTCAAACATTAACAATATTCAGAACCACAGTAGGGATGAATTTTTCTTCTTTACAGAGTTGCATGCAATATGCTAATGAGCTGCATACAATCGAAGCCGCAATTATGGCCATGTTTTCTAGCAGATTATAATTTGTTAATTTTGATATTGTGAAAATGCCGGGACATAGCATTTCCCGGCGGGACACTTTAAAATTTGTGAAAAATACGGGATGTCCCGGGCAATACGGGACATTTGGGAACGCTAGTAAATACTGCTATACAATTTTTTATGTGCATTTTTGTAGATACGGCTTTCTATAAAAGGAAAGTAGTCGTACAGAAGCTGGCAATACCTATGAAAAAGCCGTATCTGTGTAGATACGATGGTTTTTTTTATTAATGCCCGGGTTTTCAGTGCGAGTTTAAACTACAGTTAAAGTTGACTAGAGTTTAACCTTGCCACTTTGTTTGATAACAAAAAATTTTGCTGTAATTTTGTTTCATGAGCGGCGAGTTGAGTCAACTCTAAAATGAAATAACTATTCTTAAATTTTGAGGATAAGGACTTCTTAAATTATTTTTTCCTGTCACCATAATATTAAGAGGAAAAATGTTATTCATAACCAACACTTTCAAATGTTCAGATGTTATCACTCAACGACTGATCCACAGCTGTCTTTTCTGAAAGCGCCCAATGACTGGTTAAAACTCATCGGAAGAAAATAGTCGCCGCAAACCTCCAACTAGTTGCTTAAGTACTCACCTTACATTCTGACTCCGGGTAATTTTTTTCTTTTTATGTCAATTTATTTTAGGGTTCAACTTGCGCCCTCACTGAATCTATACTGTGTGCACATGGCATTAAAACAGGATTCTTCAGCTCACCACATTTAATATCCGTTACCGAAAGATTACGCATCAGCGGTCAACCCATATCGAAGCAAAAATTTGTGCGGGCATTTAAACGTGTCTACAATCGCTTGCATAGCCAAAAACAGTATGAAGATGATATGCCGGCATATTTTAAGTTCCTAACGATACTTAGTTTTCATATATTCCTTGAAGAACAAGTGCAGGTCATTATTATGGAGGTTGGCATTGGCGGCGAATTGGATTGTACAAATGTGATAAGGTAACAACTACCTAGAATGAAATAAGAAAAATGTATGTCATATTTGTTGGGAATATATATATAGTTTTTTCTTTATTAATTGTGTATACGTATAATATAATACATATCCATTCTCAAAAGAAATTACATTTTTGTGCGAGCATCTACTTCATCTAATTTATAGTTTCCGCGTATACAGTTGTGCTGATAAGCTTATCAAAGATAGTAAAAGAATAATACATTAATTATAATAAATAAAAATAAATTCTTGAATTAAAAATTAAGAGAGAAAGAAAGGGTCTTATATGTGGCGCGAAACGCATAACAGAAATTTCTTATAAGTATTCTTTCCAGTCCGTAGAAAAGGAATTTATTAAAATTGAATTCTATTAAAATTGGGATTTCTTAAAATTTATTCGAGTTTTTATTATTATTTTTTTTTAATTTATTAAAATTGGTCGATGCCGAAATCATAGCTTTGAAGTAAGAGCATTATCACATTTTTCTTAAAGGCATTAATATTTAGACATGCTCTGACATCTTCCGGCAATTTCTTGAACAATCTAACACCATAATTGCGAATAGAGTTTGCACTCTTTCCCGGTTCCGAAGAAAGTTGTCCTAATATTTGTAACACATCGCAGACTATATACCGATCGATCTATTATATTGAGTTCTATGTTGTGCTTTATCAAGTTATTTTTAATTTTGAAAACTACTAAAAGTGTTTGTAAGATACATATTTTTTTAATGTCTAGCCTGTTCTCATAAAGGTTTGCAGTGGAAGTTCTTATTGGTAAAGACAGTATATTCTTTATTACTTTGTTTTGTAAACGCTGAAGTTCGTTTATTTTATATTCTGCACACCGATTCCAAATTGGGTTTAAATAGCTGATCTGCGACATGAAATACGCGTTGTATAAAAGCCACAGTTGTTTTCGGGGAATAATGTTTCTATTTTTGTATAATGCGAAGTTAAAGGGAATTAGTTTACAGTTTTAAGTTATTTATTTGCTCGCTCCAGTTTAAGTTGGAGTCCAACCAAATGCCTAAGTATTTAAGCTTTTCTTCCCTACAAATCTTCACATTGTTAAACATGATCCTGGAAAATTCATTAATTTCCGGCACTGGCTAAAGATAAAACCAGAACAACTATTGTTTACAACTATTATTTACTCGCGCTAATTGATTTGTTTGGCTAGAAATTAAATAAGCGTTAAGACGATTGTGAATTCATACGTATTAATTCACAATGGTTAAAACTTTGTCAAAAACACCGCCTACTTCCAACTTTTTTTTCATTTCAATAATTTCAAATCTGACAATTTCTAACGATAATAGTAAATCGATATTTACTGTATCGATTTTATATGTCCCAATAATTTACTTAAGATGTACACAGATGGTGACTAGAAGTTGTAAAGAGATCATGCTTTAAAAATAATCAATTAAATTGGCGTATAACTAGTCATAGTCAAATTAAAACAGGTTCTAAATTTAACTCCAGCTTTTAACAAAATTTTCTTTGGCAAAAAAGCTGCAACTAAATAAAAACCTTCTTTATTTTGACTGTGACTATGCGCCATTGAGTTAATTTTTTGTTTTAGAAATACCCAAACAGTTGGCATATCTTCACTTGGGCTCGAACATACGCATCTGCTAGGTGATACACTACACGAAATTGCTTGGCAAAAAGCCGGTATTATAAAGGACCACTCGGACGTGTATACATCGGTTACGCAAAAAGAGTGCCTCGATGTCATCAAAGAGCGTGCGAAGGAACGTAATGTGAGTAAATAAAACTTCGTTTGTTTTAATATTTCATTTCCTGGAGTTCCGTGTTATGTAGCCCATAGAGCCGGAAGGTTTTGTTGCACTCTTTTTCTGTCAGTGATTAATCTAAAAGTGGCAGTTTAAACTATTGAACGCGTAATTCATAATTTCGTAGGTCAGGCTTTCGTACATAATGGTTGGAAAATATATCAACTAAAATCTAGACTTATGTTTAATTGAAAAACAAGTTAGTGGTTTTAGGCCGTCAGCTCAGCATAAGGAGTCTATAACTGTAAATAGAGACTGAGTTCCAAGACACGAATCCGCAGATTTTCGTATGATGGCAGCAGGATCAGTTTTTTTTTCTAAATTTGAGTATGTGAGCGGCTTCGTATACTTAAGGACCAACGTTAAGCGGAGCTTATGAAGCTTATGAACTCACTTTTTCCAGCAAGCGCTGCTTTGCAGCACGTAGGCAATTTGAAAATAAAGTCCTTTGTCAACCGCCAAGAATCACACTTTTTGAATCTGTCATCATATCTGTCCTGATATATGGCTCGGAATCTGGTGTCAGAAAAAGATGGGATAGGCTTTGGAGTGTTCGCGAAAAGAGTTTAGCAAAAGATTTATGTTCCTCCCGGTGAGCCGTACGTACTTTACAGCGATATGAACATAGTACGGTGAAAAAAGTGGCTTCGCTGGCTGATTAATGGATGAAGACGTTCCGAACTGGAAAGTATTTTTTATCGACAACCGAGGTGATGATGATAGGAATCTGCTTCATACCGATTTCCGATCAACTACACACCCAATTTTTATAAAACTTGTTTCCCCTATCCTTTCAGGCTTCGTTACACATTGTACCTGAATATAAGCAGTATATTGATAAACCGGAAACTGAAGAGTTACTCTCAAATCTCAATGAAGTTATTAAATTGAATGGGTCTTTGGCTATTCAACTTGCCTACGACTGGTTGCGTAAGAATGGTTTTACAAGCTACAAACAAATCAAACCCACAGAATTGACTAGCGAAGTGGAAATTGCTTTGAAACTTTGCAGATGGCCGGGACGTTGCGAAATCTTGAGCGTTGAAAATTTAAAGTGAGTGGAAAATTTGTAATCCAACGTCTTCCATTATAAATAAAATGAACGTTTCTTATTACACAGTTTTCACATCGATGGCGCACACACTGCGGAGAGTATGCGTGTTTGTACAAATTGGTTTAAACGTGTGACCGCAGAGAGGTTAGTTGAAAAAATCTGTAAAAAATCCTTCACCAGCCGCCTTTTTCTCTCCTCAGCCCGAATCCACGCGTTCTCATCTTCAATACCACCGGAGAACGCGATTCACGTCGCCTGCTTGAGATCATACATGCAAGCAATGAGTTTGCTATAACTTGCTTCGTTCCCAATATTTCCTCAGGAGCATCAAATCACAATGATAATAATTCCGTTTTTGGTATAACCGATCAGCTGAAACGCGCGCGTCTAAATTCGAGTATTTGGTATCAATTGTGTATGGAGTCGGGGGAAGCGGATACGTCGATGACTTTTGGCTCGATTTTAGATTGTTTGCAACATATACGTGCGGCATATGGCGCTCAACAGCAGGTGGATATATTGGTAACAGGTTCCTTGCATCTGATAGGTGCTACAATGACGACGTTCCAGAAATTTCAAATAAAAAAAGGAGAGCATATGTAGATTTAGTTTCCGTATTTCGAAGAGATCGGTTTTGTGTAATTGTTTATAAAAAAAGTTAAAAAATTAGATTTATTAAAAGAAGGAACTGCCGAAAACAATAAAAAATGTCTGTGCTAAGAGTTTGCTTGCAATTTCACTCGGTTTTTAGTACTAGGCAGAAGGTCTGATGGATTCAGTAAGTAGCGTGTTTTAATTTTTATTGATGTAAGAAGAGTGCGCTGGAACCATAAGTAGTCCTTTCACAGATAAGAAACAGTGATCTTTCAGAACGGAAAGTTAATGCTATGTACCACCGAATGTTCAAAAGGCACACTTTTAACGGCGCATTCACACAAGTCGACCTTTTTAGTGTTTACTCTACAATACGAGACAATTAAAGATTGAACATCAAAAAACTACTATTAAAATAAGCTAAAGTTCGCAGCACAGCTCCCTTTACTTGGATAATACAACTACAGGATAAGTTACGTTACACACTAAGGTGAACATAAGGTGAACAGAAGAACGCCTAAAGTTTAAAATCAATTCAATTTTGTCGTCAATGAGATAATGTCCATAAAACCAAGTTTAAATGGATTGACGACTCGCTTTCTTCTCAGACTCAGAACAACTACCGTGAGCCATATTGGCTACTGCACCGACGCACCGACGACTAAGTTTAGGAACAAGCCGTCTCTACCAAATTTGTCCCCCATTATTAAGCGGAATTTAACTGTCTTAGAGATAATCTCCGTCTCATAGCAAATTATGCAATCCATCGTTTTAAGCGATAACCAACTCCAATTTGCAACACCAATTAACACAATTTGTCTTCCACTTAGACTTTTCAACTTAGCGGTGAAGACCTTCCTGTGCTGCCAATTCCGGGTGTCGATGGGAATACCTTTTTGGCCCGGGGGGTATATTCGCGTCAAACGCATACATTTCGACAAGAAATTTAGGTGTATTCGAAAAAGCATTCAATCCACTTATACAAATATTTGCTTCCCAAAACATAATACCTGCCTGAAATATCGATTTAGGAAACTTTTAGCATTTTTTATTTATTTGAATTGGTTTATCCATAAACCTCCTAACAGTTATCTAGCTTATCTTGTATAATGGTTCAGCTGTTGATTTGAGATTCCGCCTCCAATAAAGCAAGTTTGTGAAATCCGATTCCTTTCCCGGGAATATCACTTAAAGAAAACCTTTGTTGATATCAGGCTAAAATATTAACATGTATATATATAAGCGGAATAAATTAGTTGTACAACGCGAAGGAGATCTTCGCAACTCTTTCTCAAGTGCGCCACTCTGCCCAAATAATGCAAATTTTCTACCTAATTAGGCTGCATGCGTTCGCCAGTTGACCTTCTCAAATACAAACTACCAAAATGGTGACCGGAAAAGGCTAAAGTTGGCAAAGCAAAGCTTAATGCGATTTGCCTAAAATGCCAACAAATTATGCTAAGCGCGCCCACATCACACACATAAACGAACGAGAAATTTGTGTGAGGGCGAAGAAGAAAAAATTAAATGGGAACATTTATAAAATCAGCAGGGGGTTGCTAAACGGGCGACCAATCAACGTAAAGCGTGTTTTAAATGTGCATTAAAGGACGAGTTAACGTTGGGTGAGTGGGTGGAGAAGGATAACAGTTCAATGAGCAGAGAGAGAGAGAGAGAGAGAAAGCAAGTATCGAGCTAAGCAATGGAGTGCGCAAAAGTGCGATTGAGTGAACAACGGTGTTTTTATCAAAAACAAAATGGCCAACATATGCCAAGAGTGGGTGGATGGTTAGGTGAATGCTTAAGTGGTGGAGAGTTACTTACACTTGCAAAGTGAGAGCGCATAGATACATTTGCAATAGAGATAAGCAAATGGTAGTTGCCAATTTCACGGCTGGTGCTTTGGTACATTTGGGCCAAAATGGTGGTTAAAATTAATATTTTAACAATTGTTTTTGTTTTATCGGCCTATTGATAACTGTTAATAAAACCAAGAGCACTTGGGAATGTCAAACAAAGTAATTGACAAATCCAGCATTATCAGTGATTTGCACCAGATGGCGCAACGCTGATTAAATATAGTTGGTAAGGAGGAATAGAAGTAGCAATTTATCAGTCAAACAAACCACCGCTGTATAGCTAAATGTTAGCACAGCGTGCCTAAAGCATAGTGATGATGAAGCTTAGCATCCTTCCAAATGGATGTATCTTGGATGGATGTAATTTTCCACTTATTATTCCAAAAGCAAAATACAATTTTTCAATCATAGAAAAATATAAAAAAAACAATATTCATTAGAAAATTATTGTTCTGGCCTTGAGCTCGAATCGAACCTTGAATCGTTAATATTTTAATATATTTAGTCATCATAGCGTAATCTGAACTGTGAAATATACCGTTTCCAATCGGGACCAAAATTTATATGTGATATCGCCAATTATTATTATTATTATTGATTTTGGGTATGCGAAAACAAAAGATTTATTTAAATTTTTTGACTCCTTATAGAGAAATCTGAGCTTGGATCCCTGTGTTGGGAATCGTCTTCAATCGGCACAAAAAATCTATAGTGATATTTTTGGCCTTGATTTTATGAAGTGATGAGACTGGAGGAAGTTGCAAATTTTAGTTTAAAGGATCACCCTAATGTATTTATAATTGTTAGTGCGATTTCAATTAAAGCACCTTTTTTAGCATTACAGAAAGGTGGAACAAATTTGGTCCTCATTTTTGAGATTTGGTTCTTTTTTCGATGAATTTTGGCCCTAAAGATGTGCATGGTATGTCAACCGTGGTCAATTTGCATATGGCAGGATATTAGCAAATGATGAGCGATGGAGAGTATTTTATTGACGTATGCGTGTATAAAATAACGGTTAACCGTGATGCTGCCTGAGATGGTAACTCAGACGTTTTTTTTTGGTTTTGTGCTCTCATAACTGCAAGTTAATTTGTTTTTTATTAGAAACGCTGTCAACAATGGTAAATATTCTCGCTACCGTTATCCTGTGAGCAAGAAGGATTAGTAATTTAATCTTTAAACTGATTTAACGGCACATTCAGTTGTTCATTTGACTTCGCTTGTAGCGGTTATGAGTAAACGGCAAAAAATTGTGCTTTGAGAAAAAAAACCGCAAAAAATAATGTTTGTATTAATTTTATAAAATTATATAAAAATCTTTAAAAAAAAACACGAGCGCGAAATTCTTTCAACAAAGTTTAAATAAATGCCCGTGACCGTGTGACCGTTTAAATAATTAGATATGAAGTAAATTAAAGTCAAGTGGTTATAAAATATTAAAAAAAAATAAATAAAAAAGAAAAATTATAAAATCTATTTCAAAATAAGCTTAAGTAAACTACAAATATTTTATTTAACGAGAAGAACGCAATCAAAGACACAATAAGGATTTGGCGTTATTTACTAAAGTAATAAAATAAAAAATTACTTTTTAAATAAAAACTCGTTAACAAAATAGTAAGTGTGTTAATTTGAAAATGCATCATCAT